>JAODGE020016933.1:0-12874 GCA_027574965.2 Ecitophya simulans | reverse complement strand
AAAATTATGTAATTAGTTGGTTCTGTGCACAGATTCGGAAAAGTATCGCCGAATGTGGTCATGTGGTTCTACACGAGTGCAGTCAGGTTCCCAGGAAGGAAAATTTCAAAGAAAAGAATTGCACTAATGATTGCTGAACGGCAAACTATATGGTATTGGTGACAACGCAATTGCAATAACCTTGTACACACGTATTGAGTATTCCTTGTTATCAGCGTTTGGAGAGAGTCATTACTAACAAACTTCTTATTGTTTATTGCTTATTGTTTAGCTAAGTGCCACAGCATTTTAGGCTGTGATCACAAATGCACGGGCACTTGCGGCGAATGCGTCCAGGGACGTTTTCATGTTCCTTGCGCGGAAAAATGCAGCAAAACTTTATTCTACGTACATGAATGCCAGACGCCATGCCGAGAAACCTGTAAACCGTGTACACTCTAGTGCCTGTATAAGTGCGAACACCTCAAATGTACCAAACAGTGCGGGGCACCTTGTACATAATGCGCCAAATTATGCAATCGTCGTTGTGAGCATCAACATTGTGGTAAGATGAGGCTTGCAAGGTACCTCCATGTACGATGGCATGTTCTATAGTCCTGCCATGTGGCCAATCGTGCATTAGATTGTGCGGCGATGTTTGTCCACCTTTATGCAGAGTTTGCAACGGACTACAACTACAAGACTTGAGTTACAACTCTAGATACGTTTATCTTCCCGATTGCAAACATGTTATCGAGAGCTGCATTTTGGACCGGTGGATACAAGAGAATGAAACAATGGTGCTTAAAATGCCAAGCTGCCCAATTTGCAATGTAATTATTAACATACCAAGAGTACGTGATTATGTAAAAAGAGCTCATAAACATTTGCAAGTTATTAAAAACGAGTACTTTGGTTATCACAAAGAATTAAAAGAACTTACTGAAGCGCTGAAAAATGATATTGCAAAAGAAAAAGCAGCGTATAGCAACAAGATTGATAATGTTTGCGGTCCAATGTTTACCTACTTTGAAGAAAAACTCAACACAAATGGCAAGAACAACAGACGCCAAGCCAACTCAAAAGCTCAGTTGGAATCGTTTTAGGCTTTTTAAAAGCTGTGCAACATTCTATTACTCATATACGAATAAGTACGCTCCGGCTAAAGAACTAATGGGCAATTATCTTAGTTTTATATTTTCTAAGCTTGCAGCTGTTGATGTTACCATTAATAAGAAGGAGATCGGAGAATTCCAACTGGAAATTCAACGTTTATATCGCATATCGCATGCGTGGGCACTGCCTCAGCATGTTGATAAAACAAACTCTTACTACAATGGGTGTTTAAAAAAGTGCTAACATTTATAAAATATGATAAACAACAAGATTCAATATTGGAAATTAACATAAAACATCTTTATAAATTTTTGCACCGTTGATACAAATATTTTGGACATTAATTTTATACTATTTTAATTGTTTGTAGGTTTATGGGTTTTTTGTTTGTATGCCTTGTATAGATTGCATTAATAAAACACGTACTGTGTATATTCTGGTATATATTACATATATACTAGTAAGCATAAACGAAACTTAATATTTAACAATGAATGCATTCTGACGCTTTAAATAGCTCAGGCCACGATGGTTTGACGATTTCAGTAGTCACAAACAGTCTTGAAAGTTTCACCGCGAGAAACGCTTGTTTGTTGCAAATAGTGAAGTTATTTTGAAGAGCAGTGCGATTTCATCGGCTACTTGCCATTATGTTACGATTTAAAAATTCTCGATTTTATGGCAACCCAAATATTAATTTTGGTTACTCCCAAATGGAGAAACTTCTAAGTATTGATCCAAATAAGGCACTTACAGAATTTCTCACAAATCTTAAAGCAATAGAAAAGTATTTTGCGAGAAAATGCATATTACTCGATCAAATTGTACTCGTTTTTGAAGTTATTACGTATGTCGCAACATCAGGAAATAAATTAAATCTAACTAGTGCATTTTCATCTGATTTAACAAATGTGATCTTTTTGCATGCAAAGTATATCATCTCAGAGTTGCACATTGAAACCAATAATAGTGGTTTGCAATCTCGTCGGTTTTGGAATGCACCTGAAAAGTTCATCGAGAATATAATCAGCGTTGTTAACCTAATGCTTGATCTACAACCAAAGAAAAATTCTATTGGACTGGAAATTATAAATGTTATTAACTTTTACTTGAAACAAATGACGGAACAATACAACTTGCAATTGCCCGAAGATGTTGAACAGAAATTGTCTGACTTGAAGTTGAAGATAAGCTCACTTAATATTATCTGGACAAAAAGTATTTATAAAGATGTCAATTCGCAAAAGTACCTTGAATGGTTGCAAAGACAAAATTTAGAAGATATTCTACTAGATTTTGAAGATGTGAAACTATCAGTGATTAAAAATGAAGATGACATTATACTTCTGATGGATATTGTTGCAGAAATTGTCAAAGCATTATATCCAGAGTCTATTAAAGATGTGCTTGATAAGATAATTAATGCTAATTATTTTAGAAAATTGAAATACTCCATGTTGTGCTTAACATTGGTAACAACAAAAAATACAGACCATTTTGTTTTTCATCATGCTGACAAGTTTTATAATTTTTTGAAACTAATTTTCAATGCTCTAATTGAGAAGATTCCACCTTACGCAAAAAATATTTTAATGGAAATTCACGCCATCGCCACTTTTGTTCTCGATAATGTCACAGAAGATGTTGTCATAAAATTTATCAGTAGAGTTCATCATCTATGTACAATGCTGATGATTAAAGTGGAGCAACTTGATGACAAAGGCAAAATGTTAACCCGCAGTAGCAGACCATTAGCATTAGGACCAAGAACCAATTTCCGAGATATTGATGTCTATCCTTCTGCTCTTGAAATTACTACCCATACGCACGCATATTTACGGAAGAATATTGTTAAGGGTGCTTACGAAGATGTGTATCACTATCTGGACGTACAATTTCGTCTACTTCGAGAAGATTTTGTTGCGCCGTTGAGGAAAGGAATTTGCGAGTACTTGGACATGATGCAAGGTAATTTGTTATTTATTATTATTATTTAGTATAAATATGACTATTATTATTTTAGAGGGAAAAAGCGGACGACTTTCTAACATTAAGTTACATAAAAATACTCGTTATCTGGAAACATGGCTAACAGACAATCAACTTGGTTTTAAAATGCAAATTTTTCAACCACATGGCGGCAAAAATTATAAAAATTTGAAACAATTTATGTTTGGATCTTTGGTGTGCTTAACAGCTGATAATTTTACAACCATGATCTTTGGTACAATTATATGCCGTAATGAGGATTTACTTAAAAAAGGTCAACTTGTTATTGGCTGTGATGTAGGAGTTAAACTGGAAACCAACAAGTCTTATATTTTTGTTGAATGTCTAGTATACTTTGAACCGTACTACCAAGTTCTGACCGCTCTGAAATTAATTGATGACGAACGTTTGCCTTTTAAAGAGTATTTGGTTGATGTTCAAGCAAAATCAGAACTTCCCGCATATGTGACTTCAGAAAATGATATTGATTTAGAACTTGAAAAAGGAAGTTTTAATGAGAGCCAATATAAAGCATATTGCAGTGCAATCCAGAATAAGTTTTGCATCGTGCAAGGTCCACCGGGTACAGGAAAAACCTACTTGGCTTTGAAAGTTTCACACACTTTACTAGATTATAAACGATTATGGAATACTGGACCAATGCTCATTGTTTGCGTCACCAACCATGCTCTAGATCAATTTCTGGAAGGATTGTTGCCAAAGACAACAAATTTAGTACGTATTGGTGGTCAAAGCAAAAGCGCATCTTTGGAGAAATATAATCTTCAAAAATTACGTTGTAATATGCAAAGCAAATTTTACGCATGTCGTGATGAGACTTGCTTGTATGATATGCATAGATATAAAAACTCACTAAGAAAAATAAACGAATATGCGTGTATTTTCAAATTTTCATCATTTAATAATATTTCTGTCGACAAAAACTATGGAGGTTCCTGGTTTAGTTTTCGTTCCGATCGAGAAATGTTAAGGTGGTTGCTCTTTAAACCAAATAGGAAGAATCATTTTATGGATATCAACTTTAATGTTATTAAAAACGTAAGCAATTTTTTCATACTTTATTAATGTGTTTATACTTAATGGTTTTATCTAATAGATGCTAGACAACAAAATCACAACTGCTCCGAAAAAAAACAAACAAGATGCAAACAGCGATGATCCAATATTGAGACTACAACTCGAAAATCAACTGGTTTTCGATACTCCAAGACGTTTACTTAATACGGAAAGTACAGAGGATGTTTTTGATTTGTATGAGATTAGCCAAATTATAAATGATCTTGCAAAACATATTGTGAAGTTAGAACAAACAGATGAACGCAAAACTTCAGATGGCTATCTCACCGCTATCTCTCAAATGAAGAGTTTAAAATATCTCTATAGTTATGTTTCTGAAAAACTTAACAACCTTAAGTGTAATCAACGGATTGTACCAGTAAATGTCAACTATAGAAACCCTACACAAATGACACCTGACGATCAATGGGCGTTGTACGGAAACTGGGTTGTACAATACAAACAATATTTGATGCAACAATATGATAATGCTGATGAAAATTATAGAAAAAATTATAAAAAGAATACCGAAATTAAAGATTTGATGAACTTGAGGCTATTGAGATCTGTGGATGTTATTGGCATGACGACAACTGGTGCTGCAAGAATGCACAACAACCTGCAAGTTTTAAAATGCCCTATAATTATTATTGAAGAAGCAGCGGAAGTATTGGAAGCACATATTATTACTGCGCTAAGTCCAGGATGTCAACACCTTATCCTTATTGGTGACCACAAACAGTTGAAGCCCTCAACTGCTGATTACATACTCAACAAAAGATACGATTTGGGAGTGAGTTTGTTCGAACGTATGGTCGAAAATGGTGTTCACTGTTCAACCCTCGACGTACAGCATCGAATGCGCCCCGACATATCCAATTTGATATGTCCGGCGATATATCCAGTGCTCCACAATCACGAATCAGTCATGCGATATCCAGAGATTCGAGGAGTCTCCAAATCGCTATATTTTATCACGCATGATCATTTTGAACACGTGACGTCAGATTGTAGTAAAAACAACCAATTTGAAGCAGAGTATTTAGTTGAACTAGCTCGCTATTTGGTGTTGAATAATTATGAGCCTGCCAAGATTACCATTCTTGTTACGTACTCTGCACAGTTTTATACTTTGAGGAAACTCAAAGAGAAATACGATATTTTGGAAGACATTCGTGTTTGCATTTTGGACAATTTTCAAGGCGAAGAGAACGATATTATTTTGCTATCTCTTGTACGCAATAACATGGAAGGCGACATTGGGTTCCTCCGTACAGAAAATCGAGTATGTGTGGCTTTGTCTAGAGCTAGACATGGTATGTACATCATGGGTAACATAGAGCTTCTTTCTTCAAAAAGTCAGGTNCAGATTTTCAGAAGGCACCCAATGGTGGTTGCCTTAAGAAATGCGCATATGTACTACAATGTGGTCATATTTGTCAACAGTTCTGTCATAGTACGTCACATGATAATTATTCGTGCACATTTCCTTGTGAAAGGTATATTGAATAATTTCATAATATCTTTCGCTACCTGAAAATTGTGTTTTAGAACATTGTGCGAGTTGAATCATGTTTGCCCAGCAATATGCTCTCAAAAATGTGGTGAATGTATAGTACCAAAATCGTGCACTTTGCCCTGCGGACATACACAAACTATTTATTGTTACCAATCATCCGAAAACGTAAAGTGCACTGTAAAAGTACCAACTAACTTACCATGTCGACACAATGCAAGAAAACCTTGTTTCTTGGATGTAGACAAACTTCGATGTCCATATCCTTGCGAGGCACGAGTAGAACCATGTGGACATGCCTGTACCATGAAATGCCATATGCTAAAGGATCCAAACCATGAAAGCTATTACTGTCCCCAGCAATGCATAAAGGAAAATTTGTCATGTTCAATGCCGACTGACAAAAAACACAAATGCATGAAACAATGTGGGGATACTTGTGGTATTTGCAAAGTATTGGTAAGAAAACAACGTAGTTGCAAACATTTTCACACGATACCTTGTGCTGCTGATGTTGAGAGGGTGGTATGCAAGCAGCCATGCGAGAAATCTTTGCTGCCCCACATTTCATCTAATATTTGTACTAATTCCAATGATCTATGTCAGACTAAGGTAAATGTGAACCAAAACAATGGAAACAAATCAAAATATTTTTTGTACCAATGTATACTGTTTTTGTTTAGATCCCAAAAACAATTTCTGAATGTGGTCACCGTATTCAACTTGAATGTTATAAAGAACCGATCAGACCTAACTGCACCAAGCCCTGCGTGAGCATGTTGGCTTGTGGTCATATATGCCCCTTACTTTGCAAAGAAGAATGTTCGAAAGCACAATGCATAGTTTTAAGGCCAACAACATTTAAGTATAAATGTGGACATAAAATCAATATTCCTTGCTGTATGCATCCAATATCCAACATTTCGGAGACCATGTATAAGTATTGCACTGCCGAATGCGCAGTTGTTTTAAAATGTGGACATAAATGTTCTGGAATTTGCGGAAAATGTTTACAAACATGCTCTCATAATGCATGCACGCAGCCGCAATGCAATAGACTTAAAGTATTTAGAGGTGGGTTTTCCCCTAGGTACATGAGGGGGTATCGGGTCCCAGATGGTCGAAGGCATCAGGCAGTTGGAATGGGTGCTCGCGCCGCTCCGATGAAGACAAACAATAAAGACTGCTTTGCCAAATGGCGCAGGTCGGAAAAATTGTAACTGTTGACACATAATTTATCGTTAACATATACTCAATAATTTGATGTCTTTTAAATCTAGAGCGTTTATAAAACTATATGTAATTTGTTCAGTATAAATTGTTGCGTAGTTTGTGAGTAAACATCACTGAATTTTCCGCTACCAAAATCATGCATATAAAATACGATCATAAAACAAATGCTTCCGGTTGTAAACGACGGCAAACGGAGAGGATGAAAAAATCCCTTCCATAAAACGCAACTTTAATTAACCGCAAACATCGTGTACGCATCACTGGCCTTACATCCTTTTTATGTCTTCCTCCATTCATTCTTCTGGACGGACCTTCTCACTCATAAATTCGCATATCACATTCTCACATATACTAAGGCATAAAATCAAATAACCTATAAACTCTTAGTGTTTATAATCTAATAAAATTGCTCGGCGCTTTCCGGACAATAAAAGTTACTTACAATCAGTGAATGTGGCGCGTAAAATGTACACACTTGGAATATTTAGTGCGTTATCTGCCAAGTATCAGAAACTTTGTACATGAAAGAAACGATTGCATGGACCTAGATATTTTGTACTTGTAAGTACACAAAACATAAAGACAAGAAATAAACGTTTAAACTTTGATAACAGGCCACAATTTACGTGTTTAGACTAATTGCGGTCATAATATTAACGTTAAGTTAACTGGAAGGGAACGCTCTTGCCAAGAACCGTCGACAGCGTAAAATACTTTATGGACAAACAAAATTAACGTGTTTATTAGCTCATTTCCTAGAAATCAGCGAAGTTAGTTTGTGTTTATTTTGAAACTGGACGATGCCTTAAAACAATATTATAAAGTGCAGAATTCATGTCAATGATTACCGAAATACAAAACAAGGTTCTAAAGGAAAATAAATTTAACATACAATCAATTAACACAAACATTTATATTGGTTCATTAGTCATGTTGTTATGTAATGTAAAGAACGGAACTGTCGATTCAAGCTGTGCTCGTCAGGCGTTCCAGAAAAAGAAACAAAGACGTCAATAGATTTACGCCTTGTTTGATTTCCTCCCCAGGTTTCTTTTATTTTCTTCCGGAATTTCCGCGTTTGCTCCACGTCAAATCTGGCACGGGCGCGTTATTAAGCGTCAACGTAACGTGCTGCAAAGCGGCAGGAAGGTTTGGCTTCAATAAACCTTCTAACTTAAAGGAAGCAGGAGATTTTGTCGGCAAACTTTAACAGCCAACGAAAAATGAAACAGTCCGGCAAAATACTACGTTACAAAATATCATTCAATTGTAAATTAGTTTTTGTCTTTTTGGTGCGTTGGACAAACTCGGTTGTAACAATTTTTTATTTTTTAGCGGGGCGAAGTTTCTGGATTGGACGAAAAGAATTAGTTTAGTGGTTTAGTCGTAGCTGTCCCATGTTATGCGTTTCTGCTAATTAGCAGCTGTCTTGCTATTTCGACCGTAAGATATAAACGAAAAAGCAAACAAAGTTGTGAATTAACGAACCAAATAAAAATCTACCCAAACAAATAGAACAAACAAAACAAACGCGATCAATAGTGTAAATTGAAAAAAGTAGAAAGAACATGTTGAAAAATTGTAGTTATTACTGTATATTAAAACACTTTTATCTTGTGACAAATTTTTTGTTTTAAAGATGCACCTCGAGTTCGAGTTCGATAAAAGCAAACTGTGAATACTGATGAACGTGATGATTCTAATGACGATCGTTGCATTATCTTCATTCGGTGAGTATCCATTTCAAGTGTTGACAGTCTGTTGACAATAGGAGTTACCGTTTTCCGCAGATTGGACCCTATTGTTGTGAATTTGAATATACGAGCAGGGTTGCTTTGATTTGCATAATAATTCATTTCTATATTTACAAAACAATCAATAAAATGATAAGAATCAATTTCAAAGTGCATTACTCACAATAATAATTGTTAATAATTTTTAGTCTTGTTAATGTATTAGAATAATGTAATTATTTATAATCATTTAAAATTGGCAAAATTTAATTACGCCGTAGACTAATTGTATTTCTACAAGTTACTAAGGTTTTATGTCTATATTTATTAAAATATAACAAATATGCACAAGTTACGTAAAACTTGTTTAACAAAATTCAGACTTCACCGCTGTCAAATATAAAATATACAATAGATTGATGAAGTATTGACGTGTGAGTATTAATATGAAATGCAAATAAGCTTTAATTTAATGTGCCGAAATAAATTGACAGTTTATTGAGTGAGCCGCATAATTAATCCAGATTTTTGCAATTTAAGCACTTAAAAGCACTAAAAGCAATGCATAATTGGAGCTTTCATCCATTTCCGCTGTTGTTAATGCAGCACGGCTGGGATGTCAACGACGACATGCAGCCCGACGCGTAATACCGGAAATGGGAAATGCTGCCATCGATTGTGATACTATTTCAGGACATCCGCGTTATAGCAATTTATCATACTATTCTATATGTAAATTCAAAATTGCACATAAACATATACATCATTATAGTGCACCAGGAAAGCATAAAGCATCAAAATTCGTTAAAATAAAATATACGTTTAAATTATAAATCAATTTATAGTAATATTGGGGTAACAGAAAATTTCGGCTGTAACATTTTCAGCAAATTGTCAGGAAATTCATAATTATTATTCAAGGCAATGATCTGGGAATGGAGTAACATGCCGTGAATTAAGTGGTGACGATTTAAATACCATCGCACATTTTAGGGCAGCAGAGAAAAGGGCGGGTAGGAAGCGCGTCATAACTGGACATCCTTCGTGGATTTAACAACCCGTCGGCTATTTGCGTGTCAGGCGAGGAGTGAAGTTATTCGCGTGCGTTGAAACGTTGAAATTAAGCCGGACTGTCATGCTCGGACACGCGACTCGCACTGCAGCATTTAGGCAAAGAGGAAATGGAAGCTTGGTAATATTGGATGTCATGGAAGTGGAGCATAAGCAAATTGGGAATGCAAACTAACAAAAATGATGGATATTAATTAATAAAAAATATCATCGATAAATACATTTCTAGATGTACGGCTCTATGTTAAGAACTGTGTCGAGGGGTTGAAGAATAACTCTGTGCTTTTTGGGATGTTAATTGTTCATTTTATACGTGTGAATTGTTGCCTATGCTTTTTATAAAAATTTCTTGATTTTAAATTCATATATTTTTTAAATAATTATAAGCCAATTATGTAACAAACGTTTATTTTATTAATTTTTATTAGTAGATGCCTACAACAATACAATGGCAATAATTATTTATAGCTCTTCATTTATCTAGCAACAGTTTTTCGGAGATTGGTCTTTGATTTTTGTCTTTATTTCCCCCGACAAGTTTGTTTCTGTTGCTTGCATGCCTGAGGTTGTCACGACTGAATTCTACTAATTTTAAGTGACATTTTTACTTGTAAAGCATATAAGATTTAGAACAAAAAGCAGAAACTAGATTTCTAAAAAACAGGAATAACATACATTGGTGAACATTATAAGAATCGCTGATTTTACAGTCACTAAAATTAAATCAAAGTGCACATCTTTACTTACTATTGAATTACAGTCTAGGCACGTCGTACAATCTTAACTTGTTATTGGACATTTTCCTTCATACATGTCTCGCACAACTTGAATCAAAATGTAATAGCTAACCTTACAAGTATTCTAAATAAATATAAACTTTTTAATACTAAACTCCAGTGAATTAATTAATTACAAGTGTATCTTTGTAGTTTGGATTGACAACGACAACAATATTTGTGTTGTGGCCATCCAACATAGTTCATTATAATTTGATGAATATATAATTAAATTTAACTTTATATTCATTTTTTTTAATGAAAAAAAAACTTGAAATATTAACAATGGAGCAATGAGTTAAATGTTGCTAGGATATACAATGATCTCATCGGATTCGTTCTTAAAGCGTTGGCTGTCATAATGAACCTGCTACTTCTGAAAAAGTCACAAGTCACAAAGAATTTAACTTGAGTTCTTTCAAGACAACAAAAAGCACCATTCTAATTTAACTCAAATGATTAAAATAATTTCTCCTATTGTTGGCAATAAATACATAGAAAAACTTTAATTTTTTGCTTGAATTAACTGAATCCTTATCGTGGATTTGTGGCGCGGTTTCGTCGCTGCAATCGACACCCGCCGATCGGGGTGTAACTTACGCAACGGCGACGGTCGTAACGGCGCTTTTCGGCGATCGGGTTTCCAGTTAATAGAGAAACCTGCCGAACGGTCATGTACCGATCGACATAAATCTTTATCGCTCGGGGGTGTTATGGCCTCCGGCCCAACCTGGGCAAACGTCGACATTGTGAAGCGCTTGGTAGGGGTTAAATTTACGGCGCATAAAGAAAGGGATATAAAAATGGCGAAAAAGTTATGCGTTCAAGTCGCAAAAGTTTTATGCATAATCATTGAAACATTTTGGTTATTCAAAAGTAATGTGAATGAATTCAAAAAAAAACATTTTAGAAGTGGTTTGGAATCATCATCAGAGAGTTATATATTAATGAATGTTATTTGGTATTGCTTACAGTAATAAGTCATGAGCATTTAAACTAAAATTCTGTTTAGTTATATATACCAGTTATATATACTATATACCATATCCATTACCATATACCATATACCAATCGAAGGCTCATTTTTATATATACCACCTTGTTTCTTTATCTGTTAACATTTGTAACCTTAAAAAAAGACTTCTAAAATTAACTTCAAAATTTTTTCAAACCTATGCTCGCAATAGGATATTAACCAACTGATCAAAAAAGTGACAGGACATTGTTAGGACTAGTAAAGAATACATAATTGATGAAATTGTTGATATAGGTGCGGAACAATCAAATTTATAATTAAACAACGCTTATTACTTAATACTTCATCCAACACATTTTTTCAAAGTAAATTATTTTATGTTTATTAAGATTGGCAAAATATATGAACACATATTAGCTCTATTCGATTGTTTCATTTGTATTTACTGTATTGTACAATAATAAGAAATGTGGATGATATAACGCTCATGACTTATTACTTAACCCAATATGTTTCAAATGTCGATATTTTCGTGGTGTACACAATATAAGCAAGCTGAAATTGTACCAAACCTTACCACTCACCACCGCCTGGAAGTTTCTCTCACACACAAACACCTCCTTAACGCACCACTGCTACCGCCACCCTTTTGACGCATTTCCTTGGCTAACTGCACCAAACAAACCATACAACTACATTCAAACGTCGGTTGGAAATGTCGTGTTTGGGTAATAAAGCTATTCAACACGTAGGTACTGATGCCACTAAGACATTGCGTACAACAGAGAATTTCCAACTCCTGACGTCTTTCCACAGAGAGCACAGAACGCAAACAAGTTGAAGACATGAACCATGTCGACATGCCGATTGTTAATTGTTATCGTCTAAGAGTTTATGTAAAACGTGTTATCTATAACATCTACAATATCCATTTATGATAAGTGTATATTCAAATTGTTCGATGTAATTTGAAGCAACATTTTAATTTTAATAAACATTGTTGTTAATTAGCAGGTGTTTTCTGTAACCCTCTGTAGAGAGACGTATAACGAGGTCTTTATCATCTTCTGTTGGTGGGAGCGCAGTCTTGTAACAACGTTAGTGGTGTGTTTCAGCGTCCTCGTTGTTATGGCAGACTTTAGCGTGGCTTTAGTGTTGCTTCAACGCTGGATATTCGTTTTCGTACAATTTTGGAGGTAATAAGAGGCATGAGCGCAAGAAAGCGCAGGAGGAAGCGTGTATGCGCAGGCAAATTGCCCACCTTACAGCGAGCGCGCATTCCGCGCTTTCGGAAGGGCGCAGTTTCGTTGCTTTCAGCTTCGTTGGACGTCAACGACGCGCAAAATTTCTAAACACACATTAATTATTGTAATTTAATTCAAATTCCGCTATTTTATGTATTAAATTT
>JAODGE020016931.1:0-18060 GCA_027574965.2 Ecitophya simulans | reverse complement strand
AGCCTTCACGGACGGCGTCCGCTGCCCCTCATGTGCGGACTCAGGGGCTGCTGGGCGGGTGGCGGACTTGGTGGGCTCAGCCTTCACGGACAGCGTCCGCTGCTCCGCATGAGCGGACTCAGGGGCTGGGATGGTTTGGGAGGTCACGGCAATCTCTTTCCTAGCGGAAGCGGTCGGAGGTGTGGCGGCGCTGGGCGTGGAGCGAGTATTGGGGAGTGGAGCCCACCCCTCTGCCAAAGTGTCATGGCGCACATTGCGGCAACTGCTGCTGATGGTGGTGGCGTTGGGAGCGTTTGGCTTCGCAGTTGGTTGTGGTGGCGATAAAGCGGCGACAGGGGCACCGTTGCTGCTGATGTCCTCCTTCGCCTCAGTCAGAAGTGTATGGAGGGGGTACGAGACTGGGGGAGTGATAGGCTGGGGTCCATCTATTTGCACCGATTGCAGTCTGGACAAGTGTGAATCAATGGGGGTATTAAACACATCCGCAGCCCTAGCCCGGCGCGGCTGCACGTCCTCGTGCAGGCGCGGACCAGCGGACCCACGGTGCCGGCTCAGCACCGGCGCTGCGTCAACGCCACCGCTGCTCGGGGCGTCCTGTTGCACAACAGAGGCCACTACGGAAGCCCGCGTGACCTCCTCGGGTATTGGAAGAGGACTCACCACAGACTTCTCCACCGCCACCACCGGGGCTGGCTCGGCACTGGGCCCCGTCTCCCTCTCTGATGATACGGGTGAGCACTCTGCAGGCGCGGCTTGGGCAATTGCAGTGCTGTCGGGACACGCGGGGGATGATTTAGGGGCTGCAGGGGCGGGGACAGGAGCAACGGCCTCGGTAACTGGATCAGATCGCGCAGCAGAGCCGCGAGCGTTGTCGGCACTCTTGGCTGTCGTTGAGGCCTTGTGCTTGCTCTCACCACAGCCCATTGTGAATGTGTTGTTCTTATCGCTGTGCTCAAGAGGTAGGAACTTCTCTCTCTCACTGTTTCTATGTGATTAACGAAGCGTTGTCGGAGAAGCTCGTTTGCTTTGTCAGATTTGCGCTAAAACAAACCAATGAGGGAAAAATGTTCTGATACACGGGGGGGTGAACAAGAGAGAGATCTCTGGCGCTGTATTGGTCGCACTGGGCTTCTCACTCTGTACAGCACCCCTGTGGTGTGTGTGTGTGTTGTTTTTTCCCCCTATGAATAGCGAACCAACAGAGCAGAAGGGACCACTGGAGAGGGTATGAACACAGAGTCTGGAAAGTACTTCTCTTTGTTCGTTGCTGGCTTTGTTCGTTTCAGCAAGGCTGTACGTGCGGGAGTGCTTGCTAAGCGAGTAGGTGCCTCTGTTCGTATGCGTATAGATACCTAAATGAACCTCCTGGGAGAGTGTGGTCGCTATCACTTGTTAGTGCCTTTTTGTACGTCTGCCAGTGTGTGTGTGTATGTGTATGATTGATTAGCCTCCCTCTTTGTAACCCAGGCTTACTGTTTGTCAAATTGGTTTCTTGAACTGCAGGAATGATGGAGCAATAAATGCCACCGCACGTCTGCTTGCCTTCTCTCTTTCCTTTATTATTTGCTCTCCTCTTGTTCTTACCACTCTATCCCCAGGGGTCCTTGTCTCAGTCTCCCTCTGTCTCTGTTGTCCTTTTTTTTCCCTTTTGTGCGGATCAGTTGATGTAGTAACCCTTTCTTCTTCAGCTTCTGATACTATGTCCTCCCTTTTTCTTTTTCTCTCTCTCCTGTCTTACTTTCTGCTTGTAATCAGAAGAGTGGGTAACAGAGTGTAAACGGAGAGAGGAGGGAGCCTTCTTGATAAATGGGTGGGTGGGGAATAACAATGTGAATCGTATAGGCGTATGATTATACGTATTGATTTGTATATTGATGTGCCTTGCACGTGTAATGGTGTATGGGTTCGACAGCAAAAGAGGAAAAAATCGTTGGTAAAGAGCTATAAAGCGTTGAGCCTGCATAAGAAGACCAAAGGAAACCAAAACAGAGAAGAGAAACAAATGAGAAGTAATCGTATGACGAAGGAAATGAGTGTGAACGTAGCATTGATGTTTGTCATTGTCACATTTATATTTTTTTTTAATGTGACGGTACAAAAGATCGAAGCGGCACGCACAGAGAGAGAGAGAGACATGCAGTACGGATTTCGCGTGGCACTGGCAGTGTGACACACAACGGTAGCACCAGTCGAGCGTTGACTGTAGGTTGCTTTTTTAGTTGTTATTCGTTTGTACAGGTATGTGTTTAAGTTATCATACGTTCTTCGATGAGATTATATATATATATATATATATATATACGGTATGTTGTTGTTGCTTTTGAGGGGGAGGTGTTCTGAACTGCTGTTGTTGCTGAGGCACACCTACCAGCGATGCAGGGGGGGAGTGCTGAATATGTAGAGAAACAAGCAAGATTATATATATAGTTTTGCTCATGTGTGCCGTTCATAATTGGTGTTGCGCTCATCTTTCTCACCCCTGCCCCACGCTCTGTCGCCTCATACTGGAAAAGGAAAAGCTTCAGGGATCCAGATGGAGGAGGAAGAGGAGATACTGCAAAAGTGTCAGCGGTGAAGCATAACACAGTGAGCCCGTTCATGATGCTTGCTCGCCGCAAACGGTGGGTTTGAGAGAAAATATCCTTGCTTTCTCTTTTTGACACACTATCGACACATTCCTGTTCGCACGCGTACATATACACACACGCATACACACACACACATTCACAATTTCCCCTCCAACTCTGTTCATGTAGATTATGGCTGTAGCAGTTTGCATGAGCATCGAGCACGCTGTGCATTACATGTACAGAGATGAAACACTAAAAAGGTGGTGAATGGGCGAATGGGATGGATAGAGGATATATATATATATATCCTCTATATATATGATGTCCTCCGACGCACGTATTGCGCTTGAATTCCTGTGTGTATGTGTGTGTATATATGCGTATGGGCGCCCGAAGACTGCCTCTTTTTTTTACTGGTAATGTCGTGGCTCTGATTAGCTGCAGTTGTTGCTGTTCCCTCCGTGTCGTAATCATTCGTTACCATGATTTATTTATATTTTGTTTCGGTGGATGGCATTTTAATAGTAATAATAAAAGTTTCGGTAAGATTGAAAGTACGTAGAGGGGGCAGATATATATATATATCCGCCCGCGCGTAGCCTCACCCTCCTTTTTGCTTTTGTTTTTTCAGTTCCACTCTGTGCTTATCCTGGCAGGGGAGAGGGGGAGAGAGAGATTGTTGTATTGGTGCAAATATGGTGCAGCGCAATCCTCCAGAGCTGCAGAATAAAAATAAATAACTAAATAAGATGCGGAAAAGGAGTGTCTATACACGTGCGTGTATTTTGACCGCGCGCATTCACAAGGGAAAGCAACACTCTCTTTTTTTCTATCGTGTCAATCCGCTTTATAGGTTGTTTTTTTCCAGATTATTATGTGCCTTTCAAATATACAGCTTTTTGGGTTTAATATTATATATATATATAACAACAGCCGATCTCCCTTTAGGAGATGGGAAGGGGGGTACCTGTCAAATAATCTTAAACCAAAATAGATAGAAGGGCACTTGTCGACCGTTTCGGTTCTCGCCAATTTGGTGTAAACTGTTGCAATGGCAAAAAGTAGTTTGCTTCACTTCTCTTTTTTTTTTTAGAGGAGGGAAGGAGGGGGGGGGTTGATTGTGCTGCGACACACTCTAAGGCGCGCGCTCACCTGTTCCAGGTCTCTCCCTTTCGAGCCAGGTGCAAGCCCCCCACCCCCCTCCACCCAGCGATACCTCGAAAAACAAAAACGCAGTGCCAATTACCCGTAAAAAATCCTTAAGAACAGAAAAAAAAAAGAATTGAACAAAAAGAAACGATTGACAGGCAGTGCGTATGATGGACCTAACAAAGTGGGTAAACACAAAAAGGAGGAGGAGGAGGTTGGCGTTCGTTCTGACCGCACTGCGTACTTCTTTAGTTATGTACACACGCAATTAGTACAGAACTTTGCTACGAGCGCTTTCATGCCGGTATAAGTGATTTATTATTATTTTGTGTTTGTCGAGATATATAGGCTCGCACACTTTCTCCCTCCCCTCTCCTCCCCAAAAGAAAACAGAAACGAAAAATAGGGTAACAACAGCCAAAAGAGAGAGAAAAACACATAAAGTGGCTTGGCGGTAAACAAAGCACAAAGTAACAAACAGAAATGGGGAAAAAAAGGAAACGGGAATCTCACATTAGGAGACCTGGCAAATGCGCAGAGGTGTGGGTAAGAGCTGTTCCACACACACACACACATACGCATGTAGAAATAAGTGCCCATATACAATCGTTAAAGGGGGGGAAGAAAGGTATGATGGGTGGTACATACACCCATCAATGTGGCAGTGTGACCACAAAGTCACCAGTAAGCAAATGGAAATAATGATCACACACAGAGAGAGCTCTAAATCCTATGTACACATGCCAGCTGCTTCAGAGTACAACATGTATATGTTGGACTCTTTCCTCCATGACAATGATGCCGATTATGAAATCAGCGACAGATTCAAATGATACAGACTTCGACATCAACATACGCCAGTAGCCTCCGTGTCAAGAGCCTGGTTATAGAAGGTTAATTTATCAGCTTTCTTTTCTTTTTCTCTCTCTCCACTGCAGCCGCGAGAACAAGAAAGCGAGTGGAGCTTCAGAAAAGAGAAAAGTACGTGTATATAAGACTCCTGAGTGCCTGTGCGAATAGCTTTTGGCTACGTGTGATACAACACACACCATAAATTCAGCCAATTCCGAAGAGAAGGAGAACAACACACAAAAAAGGAAACTGGATAAAGCAGCGCCCTGGTCAGAGTGCTCGATTGCAGCCCAAAACACATTTGAATAACACCCACCCACTCACCTCACATCACGAAGGATTTTGTGGTGCTGGAGTTCCCATCACCCACACCTATACGCCGCGGTGCTCACACTGCGCCGCTAAATCCCCGGTCCCCACCCACCCAGTCCCAATCCCACAACCCACCACCGGTGTTTGCTAACCAGCACAGGAGAGAGAAAAAGACCGAGGGGAGAGAGAATAATAGAAAAAAGAGGGGAAGGGCCAGTGGCACTGCCCCCACCTACAATGCGGTGCCTCCAAACATCTCTGCAACATGCCTCACATGACGCAGCAGCTCCCAACCGGGGCTGTTCCCCTCACGGGGGGAAATAACATGTCCACCACCCTCCCGCGCATCCCACTGCATCTTCCCCACACGCCGATCCCCATCCCCGGCGCTGCACGCCACCCCATAATCCACCTTCCCCGTCTCCGTCCGCAACGCCAGTTGAGGATCCACCCTTGTCATCGCCGGCGCATCCGCTGAGCCGCTCGCTGGCAGGACCACCTCGACATCCCTACCCCTCGCCAGCTCACTGTCCTCCGCATACCCGCTGTGGTCGAGGAGCCCCGGTGCCTCAGCACATGGCCGCTGCCCCTCTGCTACTGCCGGTGCCTCCTCCGAGCATGAGAGCCGCTCCGGCAGATCAGCAATGTCCGCCACCTCGCCACTGGACAGCGACACCGCCACCACACTGCTACTGCCGGGAGCCACGGTTGCCTCCATCTTCCGTGGGCTCCATACGCGCACACCCGTACCGACGCTGTGTTCCTCACTCGTGACGCCAGCAAAGGCGTCCGACACTGACCCAGACGACATCACACCACTTCCCGATGAAGACGTCATTGTAGGAGCCAAGCAACTCAGCACCACCAAGTGAGCGCCATCCCCACCCATCTCGGACAGGGCGGGGAGACTCAGAGCAGAGTGGGCCATCGTGGTACCACTCCCTGAGGCCTCAGGCTCCACATCTATCCAGAGTGCCTCGGCCGCACGCTGGCCTTCCATCGCCAGATCGTCAGTGCTACGCCTGCATTCTGCCCGACAACTATCCTTCATTGCCCCCTCACGCACAGCATCAGTGGAGATTGGAGCCGACAACTCACTACGATCAGGGTTAGGTACAGCGCCTTTGCTAGCGCGAACACGAGCGGAGGCACGCACCTGAGACAACACTCTATCAACAGCTGAAATCACACCACTCGAATATATGAGCTCTTCGCTCCTCGGCACGTCCAGTACCTCATCCGAATCGAGATTAATATCCTCATTCACTGGTGCAGCTCTGTCCCTCATCACAGCCGTCGTGAATACTCCAGATTCTGAAACATTAAGCATATCAGGGCAATCCACAAGACCACACATACCACCTGCAATCTCGTTACCCTCATCAAGCCCCTCACTACTACAAGCCACGGGCAACGCCCCGTCCCCCGCTGACTCATCATTCTCCGCAACTGGTTCCTCAAACTCAGCAACGAACTCATCACCCGCGCCGACCTACTCCTCACTTTTACCGACAGCCTCCTCATTCTCAGCGACGGGCTCCTCAGGTTCAAGAGGAGCTCCGAGGCCACTCTCCGGCGCCACATCACAGTGCGAGGGGAACCTCTGGGATGAAGAGTCGCATGACGGATCCTCAGCTTCCTCCGCATCAATTCGGCTATCATCGTGAGAACCAGGCGTACCGCGGTGCTTCACAATTAGCGGTGGTGTCACAATTCGAGACGGGGGCATGTGCATGTACTCACCCTCACTGGTGCGCACACCAACGCTGATCGGCACGCTGCACTCGCGTGTCGGTACCGCACTTTCTATATCCCGCTGAGCTGCCATTGTGAAAGTGTTGTCACCTTTGTGGTCGATGATGTCATTAGCGAATGATCTCTCAAGAGCGTGAGCGTTCGTTGGGACGGTATCCACGGTGCTTTGGTGGTGCGCTGCAACCTGTGAAGGCGAAGTGAGAGTGACAGGAGTATGGGTATTGACGATGGCGTTTCGACTAGCAGATTGCGCAGCATCGTGGTGTTTGAGCGAAGTGGGCTTCTTGCTAGCAAGGGTGGCGGCGGTGAGGGGAGGTGACTGCGACGCTGCAGATGTGTGTTTTTTTGATTTCTTCACGGCATCGCCGCGATTGTGCTTCGATTTCGACTTGGATGTGAGGTTCCTTGCTGATACGCACGGAGATACGTTATCCTCGGAAATCATACCATCCTTAATTGTGTGGTGGTGGTGGGGAAAGTTCACGTTCGTATCGTTGATATCCATCTGTTGTATTATTATTTTGAATGGCGCGTGAAGTGTGTGTGTGTGTGAACGTGCGCGGGCGTATATATATATTCACTTTTTTTCTCTCCCTATTCTCTTTTGTAAAGTATATATTGTAAAGGAGAAGAATATGGTATAGGTGGAGATCAGTCAACCAAGAGAAAAAGAAGAAGGAAGATAGAATATAGAATAGATCGATGATGAGCCATCAGAACGAGTTGCAAACGAGGGAAACAGAAAGCTGTAGCAAGAAGAGGGAGGGGGAGTGTGTGTGTGTGTTTTGCAGGCAAGCCAAGAACTTCCTCAGCTAGATGACCTCCCACCCACCACACATCAGAAGTGGTTCGTAGAAACGTAAGTGCTCTTCTGCGTAAGTGTGCATGTGTGTGTGTGTGTCTCTCTCTAGAAGCGTAGGTTTCTTGTATAGATAATAGCGCAGGATCCACAGGATAGCACATTCGCACACGCACACACACACATGCACACGCAGAGTGGAAAGATAACGTATCAGCACCTGCAGCAGAATCAGCACTTCCTTCACATCTGCCGCTCTCTTTCATTACAACTATTTTTATTATTATTATTGTTCGTCTCTCCTCACTGTTCAGTTTCTGTTGTGCACTGCACTCGCACATGATCAGCACTCGCCAACATGACCGCAATAATAATAATAATACATAGAGAGAGAAAGAAAAGGGGGCTGTCGGAGGCTAATCATTGTGGATTGTGGGCACAGCACTAATAAAGTAAATATATAAATAACGTAGTAATAATAAAAGGAGGAGAGAGAGAGGGGGGGGGCCATGCAGGCGCCTGGTTACCTACGCCATCGTGTACTCACACTTCCAGCGCTTGTACATCCCAAGTGCCCACACTGGCATCGTGTTCTTGTACCCGGGGTAGTGAATCGGATTGTTGCCATTGAACACACCGCTGATGCGCTCCTGTTGCCAGTCCCCTGTCGCTAGTTGGCGTGACCGGATCAGCTGGATGCCCCGATCCACCGCTTGACTGATGCGCTGGTGTCGGGAGAGGGTGGTAGACCTGGGGCTCCCAGAGCCAGACATGATCGCCATTACCGCCCACGCGGCGTTCACAACCTGACTGCCATCCGGGTTATCCACCCATACCCCGCGCACGCAAGCGTTGATGTCCTCGCCCCATCCGCCATCACCATTTTGGTGTTCCAAGAGAAAGTTGATCAGCTTCACACAATGCGGGTGACGAGCCATGTCGGAGAGCTCCCCAGAGACACGGAGTGCGTCGGCGACCAGCCACGCTGCATAGGTGAAACAGACTGCCCAGCTCCCATAAAAACTGCCGTCTGGCCTCTGCTTTGCCAGGACGCAGGCGATACCCTCGCTGATCGCCACATCCACCTCGCGGCGACGGTAATATGGGAACTGGCGACGGAAGAGGGCGAGTGAGTGGATGCAGCTGCTGCTGCACTCCGCGTAACTGTACTCTACCATCACGTCCTTGAACAACTCCGCACAATTAAGCTGCTCACAGTAATATGGCGCCCTCGTGGACTCGTAGGAGGCCCACCCGCCATCGCCGCTGGAGTTGCGCAGAGAAAGGACCTCATCCACGGCATCGTAAATGCGGCGCGTTGGGAATGGCAGGTGTGGTAACAGCAGCATTACGCGCAGGCCCTCCGCAGTGCAGTCCGACACCTGCCACCCCTGCGGGCTCGTGGAGAAGTTCCATGCCCCTTTCGTTCTCTGACGGTAGAAAGTCTCGGCCGCGATTGGGTCTTCGAGCACCTGTGCAATGTCCACGTAGTGGTGGGCCAGGGATATGTGCTCTGGGTACAGCATCTCACTCTCGCACGCGCAGATCGCCTGCACCGCGAAGGAGGTGTCCCAGAGCTGAGAGCCATTGTACCCATTCATGCGCATACCGGTAGGCCCCATGAAAAGATAATCGTCCACGCGCTGGCGGTGCAGCTCATGCCGCGGGCTGTTCTCCCCCTCGCGCAGCCAAGTGACAAGCATATTGAGCGACTTGTTCACTGGCCCGAGGCAGATGAAGTGTGTGTTCTCATCGTCGTAGGCCATCTGCTGCCAGCTCATCTCCAGAGCGTAGCGACGGAGAAAGTTGATGGGGCGGCGCTCATAGAGGTCGAGCAGTCGCATGGCCAGACGGAAGAAGGTGGTGGTTGGCGTGTAGAGATCCTTCCGGCACACACGCCCACGCATCTGCCGCCATGCGATCTGCGCATACGGCTCCACGTACAGCTCCCTCTTCAGCTCATCGAGCAGTGGGTGTGGGGGGCAGTGCCAGCGAAGCCCATAAAAGTAGGAGAAAGGAATTGCGATCACGCGGCTGTGGCACCACGCCCGGCCCAGTGAGAACGGCACCCACCTCGGAAGCAGCGCCATCTCCGGTGGCAGCGGGTCCACGCCCTCCCAGTCAAACACACCGAGAATGCTGAGCCACACCCTTCCCCACATCGGGGTAGAGACAGCGCCGCCCTCCCCATGGATCCACGCCCGCGCGGCCACCAACTGCGCATCATCCGCTGGCACACCCATCAGTCGCATGGAGGTGTAACTCAGCACCGTACCAAGCATGGTGCTGTGCCCCTCGGTGTGCTGACCCCAGCCCCCGTCGGCATTTTGATAATTGCGCAGATAACGAATCAGCTCCAGCCGTATGGCCTCGCCGCACTCACAGGGCACCTCCTCCACCGCAGGGCTGGGCAGCTCCGTGCCATTGAGGAAGTCCAGCGGCGCAGCGCTGTTGTTGGTGGGAACAATGTGATGGTGCTCAGCGCATGGTGGAAACATGCGGCGCAGGCTGCCGCCCGCAATGATGAACTTTGCAAAGATGAGTCCCGGAGTGAGAAACATGCAGCCGCTGTAATCGTTCGGCCAATGTCCTGAGAAGGGATCCTGCAGCTTCACGAGGAAGTCGAGGCCGGCCCGCATGGCCGCGTCGGAGGTTTCACGTGGCTTCGGTGTGGACTTATTGTCGGGTGTCAGCCCAAGCTGGTAGCGCTCCAGCCACTCGCGGTGCTGCTGCTTTGCCTGGACGACTTCTGCGTTCACCTTGATCTCATCAGACTCGTCCTCGAGGTATTGCTGCTGCATCTGGCGATACTCCGCCACGCTGCTGGCACCACTGCATTGCGCGCGGCCGAGCAGGTTCCCCTCCTCTGCGGAGTGAAGGCTTTCCCCGAAGTGCCACCGTTGTCTCCCGTCCTCGCAGCGCAGGTGCCATTTAGCGAGCGGGTACTTGTCGTCCGCTGGGTATCGCACGGGCCGCACATGGGGAACGCTCAGGTATGGCCACGAGAGGTGAAAGCGCTCCCACTCCTGCCTCTGCCGCCGGTCCAGCAGCGAGAAGATGCAGTGCACTGCGATCCACAAGGGGGAAGTGATCAAGAAGAAGAACGCCAGGAAGACCCGCCGAGCGATGGTCGAGAGAATGTCGCTGAGATACTCGCGCAGAGTGTGCGGGGGTTCGGGTACTACCGTCTTGAATGGGAGTGAGCTCTGATACGCCACGAACTCGTCGTGTCTCTTCCGGTAGGATGCGCAGACATCAAAGACGGAGAGCAGTCCTGGCACCCAGCCAAGGATGGCTCGCAAGCGGGGCTGGTGGGGAGAGTCTGGATGCAGATCCCTCACAGCCTTATCCCACACTCCGGAAGGAGCGGCGGCGGCGGCGGCGGCGGCGGCCCTCTCGGCAATTGGTGCGTAGGAGCCATGCGCCTGCTCCAGTGTACGCCCACGGGAGCTTTTGCGGGGGCGACGATGTGTGGTCGCCGTCTCTGTTGTCGTGGTTGCTGGCTTTGCGTCCACCGCCACCGCAGCCCGGGCACCGTGGCCGTTGCTCGCCGACATGACGACCCCTCCTCCCAGTCCTCTCCGAGTTTTATGGGGCACTCACTCCGCGCGCGTGCACGGTGGAACTCTTGAGGACTTCACTCGTTTTGTCTGTGTGTGTAAAGATTGACCTCCCCGGTAACTCTTTGTACCTTCCTCTCCTATTATCCTCCTGATTTCCTCCTATGTGCTACTCAGTAGCTGCACGGATAGAGAGAGCTTTGAATAATTGACTTTGTTATTGATATTGCCTCCAATAATAATAATAATCGGATAGCAATGAGCAGGCGATGAGATCACTGATGATGATAACGGTAGAGAAAGAGAGGGAAGAAAGAGGGGGAAAACGAAACAAAGGCACCGGAGATAGCAGAAAGACCCAGCAAAAATCGTCCGATGTTACTGCTAGCGCTGATGCAGTCGCTGCTTCGCTTTCTCCGCTTCCTCTCTTTTTTCCTATTTGGGTTTTCCTTTTTCTCTCTCTACCCTCCGTGTGTGTGTGTGTATGATCGTATGGGGTAACGATATAAATAACCTTTGTATGACTGATAGTATTCGAATAAGAAAAAGCAAACTACCATGGATACGCACCGTGAGAAAGCAAGAGAGAAAGAGGGAGGAAGAGAACGAGTGCATATATAGCTGTGGTGAAAACGACAACTCAGAAACATCTATCTGTAGCTTTTAGTAAGTGGGAAGTGGGAACGGGGGGGCGGCATAACAAATGTAAGCAAGTGGGGGAAGGGATGAGCCCACCGGACAAGTGTATTGACTTTCATTTGTTTTTTCTCTCCCTCTTCTGTTATATTATCACGAATAGGGGGGATGCAGCAAGTCTCTCATCAGAAAAACAGGTGGAAGGGGTGGGGGGGAGATGTGAGTGTACAGACACATTTGATAATAGAGGGGGGGAGGAAATACGTGAGGGGCGATGGCTCTCTTAATGTCGCATCCATTCAGCCCCATTCTTCTCTAAGTGATAAAAGCAAGGTAGCTCTTTAAAAAGGGGGCAATGGTAGCTCAGCAGCCCCCAACAACTTCACGAGCGAACAATCTTCTCTATCGATCTCGCATCTACCCTCTCTCTCGCTCTCCCTGCACTCCCCCATCACATCAACTTTCAACAATTGTCCAGCAGTATGCTCAGATGTCGCGTAGAAAAGAAACGTGGTTACGTACTTTGCGTGTGTGTGTGTGTATGTGCATATTCTGAGGCAGTCTATCGTATATAGAGAGAGAGGGGGAAGGCGTGGAGAAACCACAAGACAAACAAGAGAGAGCGAAGGCGTGGCAGGGTTACGTTGGATGTAGCGACTCCTTCACACTCCCACTCACCACGGTGGAGCTGGCGGCGACAGTCCCGCTGTTGATTGTACTGCCTCCGAATGGGGCAGCTGCTGCCGGGGCGACGCCAGCGGCCCCGGCCTCTCCGCCACCCGTCGAGCTGGACGACTCCCTGGCGGGGCTCGCCGATGGTGTGATGGATTGCGCCTGCAGTCGCCCAGCGGCCTCCTCCACACGCCGGAGCAGTTCCTCGCATGTGGGTCGCCTCGCCGGCTTCATCTGCAAACACAGCAGTGCCAAGTCCACGAGCTCCGGGCACTCCTGGCACTCCGGCACCTCGGGTGGTTCAGCCGTGTATCGCAGTAAGTTAATGATCTGCTCCTCGGACTCGAACTCGTACTCGTACCACGGAGCCTCGCCTGACATCATCTCAATGAGCACGCACCCGATAGACCAAATATCGCTCGCCTTGGTGGGGCCTGCGGTGGCAGTAGGAGCGGAGATGGACTCACCGGCTTCGTCCGCGCTCACGCCGCGAAGCATGGCGGGGTCCATCCAGCGGAGAGTGCCGGCAACGTGGAATGTCAGCGCAGTCGCAGAGACGGCGTCGTCGCGTTGCGTCGACCCGACGCGAGAGTGCACATCAGCGCGCTCAAGCGAGGTGCCGCCCCCAACAGTGGCATGCTGCTTGCTCAACAGTTTGGCTGTGCCGAAGTCCGTCAGCTTAGCACGTCCCTTGTCAGTAATGAGGATGTTGGCAGCCTTGATATCGCTGTGCACAATGTTGAGATGGTGGAGATAGTTCAACCCCTCCAGCGCTTGTCGGAGGTACGAGAAGATCACGCCAGGACTGAGAGCGCCAAAGTTATCGAGCAGATGCCGCAGCGACCCGCCAGGAACGAATTCGAGGAGAATGTTGAAGTAAGTGGCATTCTGTGAGGAGCCATAGTACTGGACAATGTTTGGATGCACTGCCTTCGTTAGTACATTAATCTCCTCCTGTAGGGAGCGGTACTGCTGCCGGATAGCCTTTGCCCTCATCTCATCCTCGCCGTCACCGCCGCCGTTGTCCTTGACGTTGTCGAGCACAGTGGGAAGCAGCACGCGTTTCACTGCGATGAGCTGTCCATTGGTGAGGTTGATTCCCAAGTACACCTCGGCGTTGCCGCCCTTCCCGAGCATCTCCTCCCCGATCTTCCACTCAATTGTCTCGCGCCGCTGCTGCTGCTGCTGGGGCTGCGGGCGGCTGCTCGTTGTGGTGGCCCGGCTCCCACGCGTCCCGCGCCTGGAATCGTTGGGGGTAGTGCTGGTGAAGCTGGAGTCGTCCGGGGTGGAGTGATGGCGGGGGGTGCCCCTCCGCGCCACAGCAAGCACTGCCCCGGATGGCGGGGTGTTGGCCCCGCGCGAAGGGACAGCCATGCTGCTCGGTACTCCTCTATGCCCGCGCAGCGGCACGCCCTGCTCATCCGTTAGCATAAACACGAAGCCGAGAAAGAACTGCGAGGAACTGAGCCGAAATGTGATGAGAGCATTGTCGTGCAGCACGCAGCTCTTCCCTTTTCCGATCTTCTTCACGTTCACGTACGTGCCGTTGGCGCTCACGTCGCGCAGGACCACCACAACACCGCGCTGCGTAGAGGTTGGCAACAGACTCTTGTCACGTGATCCACCGACGGCAGTGTCGGAGTCACGGTCGCCGCGCGAACGTGCGTCCCTCGCTGGGGTGCGCGTGATCACAAACTGAATGCTGCTCACAAAAGAATCAGTGACGGTGAGTGTGCATTTGCTGCTCCGACCGAAGCGGAAGTCCTTACCAATGGAGAGCCGTATCCTCGCTGTGGGGATACTGGACTCATCACGAGAGAGGAGCACGGCCCACACAGGGGGTGACTTGCCGGATGCCTTCCCGCCCACACTCACCGCTGGGGAAGGCGTACCGCTGCCAAGCAGTGGGGTGTCAATGGAATTCGGTCGCTCAGGCATCGGGGAGCTGGACGAGGTGGTGGCGCCAACCCCTCCATAGCCGCCACCGCCGCTGCTGCTGTTGTTGTTGGGATTGTAATGGTGAGCGTTGTGTGAGCCGGAGGCGACGCTGGAGGCGAGTGGGGCCAGCGAGTGAGTGACATCGCGGTCCCCCAGCCCAGCCACAGCGCCGCCTGACTCATGTAAGGTTGACATCGCGTTCGCATTGCCCCCAATGGCCTGATCATCGTCCTCCTCCTCACCAGCAAGCGATGGACTGATCAAGCGCATTGCGGCAGGGCGGTGTGGAGTGGAGCTCGCGGGCTTCACCGAGCGTGGGGAGGGTGACGACTGTAACTGCTGTTGCAAGAGCCCCGTCCCGCCTCCACCGCTACCGCCCTTCTCCTCCTCGGCGTGACGGCTGCTGGAGGGCTCCACTGCCGCAACCCCACCGACGCTACCGCCGCTCTGCGTGCTTCCCCGACGCACACGCGGAGTGGCCGGTGTGCTCCCCGTGAGTGGAGGGGTGAGGGGGGCCGCCACTGCCGCCTCTACCAATGGACGCGAGGACACAGTGGTGGGATTCCCCTGGCGAGGCCCCTCGCCCCCCATCACAGGGGAAATCAACGCATTAGGTGTCGAGGGCAGCCGCGCCGCTGCTCCGGTGGTAGTGGTGGTGGCGGCGGCAGTGCTCGTGGAGTCGCTGGCACCTTTCCCCGGCGCCGGGTGAGGGCCCCCGCTGCGGAGCGCACCTTTACTCGGTGTGCTGCCCGCACTCTGCGCAGCACGCTCGCGCTCGCCGCTTCTGTGGTGGGGTTTCGAGGTGTCCTCCATTGGGTCGCGATACACCTTTGTATCCGTCATCAGCATGTCGACGCCGCCACCGCCGCTACCGCGGTAGATGAGCTTGCCAGCCACGAGCGCCGTCCTGGATGGCATTGGTAAGGCCGGCTGAGCGCCTTGGCCTCCACCGCCGAGTAGGTCATCGCCGTCGTCCCCGGGTGAGCGCTGGCTACTGGACATGCCGAGCACGTCCGCCGGGGGCGTCTTCCGGGACTGCTGGCTCGACGTCCCGGAGTACGCGAGCGAGTGGTGGGGTGCAAAGGCCTCCCCCCAGGAGGAGGAAGAGGCGCGGGTGCGACGGTGCGGCGACGAGCTCGATGGCCGCGGTGGTGAGGCAGGGGCGACAGGGGTGGGCTGGTGTCCCGGTGACGGCTGGGGATGTGATGGTGGGGGCTGGCCCGCCGCGGGGTCACTGAATGTGGAGGTGATGCGCAGCACCTCGCCCGCCAGCTCGCTCAACGACCACAGCTCCTGTGCGCCTTCGGGGGAGAGGTAGTGGCCCTGTGCGTTCCCACCCCGGCCGCGGTGCCGGTATGGTGGCTGAGCCTCCGTGCCGCCCCGGGCCACGCTCGCCGCCACGGCGCGCAGCTCCGCGGAACCTTTGGGGTTGACCTCCGAGAAGTGTTTAAACACATCCACCGCGTCCTTGACCGCTGCCACGTACCGCAGGGCGTTACTACCGCCGTGGCCCCAGAGCGCAGGAATGACAGGCGCTTGCGCAGACGTGCTGTGGGCCCTCTGTGGCCCATCGCCCGCTGCCGCTGGAGTGGATGACAGCCAGCGGGAACTGGTCCCGCCGCTGTGCTCCAAGACCATCATCAGTGGCGTGGTCTCGCGTGAGAGCAGTCGCAACGTGCGCTGAGCCCCACGCAGGCAGGAGGAGTTGTGCACCCCCGCCACTCCGCCGCTGTGTGAAGGTGCGGTGTATTCCGCGGATTGCAGCATGCACGCCGCGGTCGGGACAGCCTCCGCAGAGAGCTCTGCGGCTGACAGCTGCAGCCCGACGCTCCGCCCCCGTGGTGACCACGGCCCACTGTGTGATGAATGTATACGGGTGCGAGTGCCCTGCATGCGCTCACCGCCCTCGTTGCTGGCCTCCTCCTCCACCACCGCCGCAGCACACCCACCAACCGGCGCGTCCACGCCATCGCCGTCCGAGGTGATGGTTCCCTGCTCCTCTTCCTGGAACATCCCCCGCAGCGGCCGCACAGAGCACTGATAGATGGAGGCATCAGCGCCATGGCTACTGTTGGTGCTTCCCCCACTGCCGCCGGTGCCCCACCCATTCAGGGAAGCGGGCAGGCGGAGCATGCCGCGGACCTGCAGCGCCCTGGCGCGCTCTCGCTGGCCCTGCACAGAGCCGTCATACCGCGAAGCACTGGAGAAGGAAGCCCCGCCAACGAACTTGCCTTGCGCGCCATCGCTGCCGCCACTAGCGGCCGGCGCGCGGATGGCGAAGGAGGAGATAACAAAGCCATCCGGATCATTGCCGCCAGGCACCTCGCCGCCAACGCCAATCGAGTGGCTCTCCGCATCGCTGAGCGAGGGTTCCGCAGCGACGAGAGGGGTGAGGTGGGTGTAAGAGAGCCAGCCCAGCATGTCGTACGCGGTCACCCCTGTCAGCTCCTCCGCACACCGGCTCCAATACAACACACGACCCGATAGAGGGTGAATGAGCGCAATCGGAATCGGGAGCTGATCGCATGTACCGTGCAAGAGTGGGCGTCGCAGCACGAGCACGTTGTCGTTGCCATCTGCTGCGTGGAAAGGCGCGGCCTCCACCCAGCTGTCCAGGCTGACCGCAAAGGGTGGTCTCCGGGAGCCGGTGCGGGCTCGAGAGCCGCCGCCGCCGCCAGCGAGATGCAGCGGCATGCGGCCGCGGAGGGTCACGCGCTGCACGACGGAACCAGCGGCTGGGGCACCGTCATCCCGCCCACCTGGAGCCCGAGCGGAGGCCCTGACGTCCACCGCGTCATCTGCGAATCGCACGACGGTGGTGGAGCTTCCGCGGCGCTTCCTGTGTTCTCCCTTTGCACTCTTCCGTCCCCCTGGAGAAACGGTGGGTGTCCTGGCCCGTCCACCGCGCCGAGAGCTCTCCAGCACCGACAGCAGTGTCCGGAGCACCCCCGAGGATCGCTCAACCTGCAGCCACGCGAGGAGGTCCGCGAATCGGCGGTACCTGAGTGCCTCTGGTGAGGTGCCAAGCAAGGCAGCCATCGTGGCGCTCGCCTCCAGGACGACCAGGTCGGTGCTGAGGATGAGGAACGGCGTGCACACATCGTCGGGGGAGCAGCTGGTGATGTTCGGCGAGGACGATGGAGTGGTGGGGTTCAAGGGGACCTCCTGCTGGTGTGCCTTAGATGCCGGCACCTGGGCACGGGAATGCATCTCTGCGGGCTGTTGATGGTGTGGATCAGGGGGGTGGTACGCAGCGGCACCACTGGCTCGCCTCTCCCCCGTAAGGGTCTGCTGCTGCGATTGCTGTGACGGCGGCGTGTTTTCGGGAGCCGTGGGGGGCATTCGTGGTGACCGCTGACGGGGTGAGCGGTCAGGGTACTGTGCGTGTGTCTGTGGCAGCGGCTGTGTTCGCATACGCCGGCGCGGGTTAGAGGCGGAGAGCCCAGTCGCATTCATCGCGTGCGGCAGGAAAGCCCCCAGTGGAGGCCGCGACGGTGGCTCGGCAGTGCGGCTGCGGCTGCGGCTACGGTAGCCGCGGCTCTGCACTGAGCGGCTGCGTCCTTCGCGAGGCGAGAACACTTCCACTGGAACGAGCACGTGCTGATGCTGCCGATAGCGGCGTGGACAATGAAGTGGAACTCCACATGGGGGCCCTCGGCCCTCCGTGCTGGATGCCCTGACATGTGGGGCGGAGGCGACTGTGCCTTGTGAGATCCCAGGAGCAGACCAAGCGGACATCCCTGCAGTGGTGGCATTGCTGAACCTGTGTAGCGGGAAAGGGTGGATGGCGGTCGGGGCGCCGTCGCCGCCACCGATG
>JAODGE020016930.1:0-13948 GCA_027574965.2 Ecitophya simulans | reverse complement strand
TGTTGATTTTCTGCTCAGGTTTGTGTGCAAACAACTTATGAGGATTGTTGCGTTTTCTGTTTAATATATTAATTTGCAAATTAAAAAATTATTGCGCATTGTACATTAAAGCACCGAAGTAAACTTGACGAATGCTTTTAATAATAGTTATATCTAAAATATTAATTAACAATATTATGTAATTTTAAAAATATTTAATTTGATTCGTACAATTATTAAACAAAATGATTGAAGTATATAAACACATTTTTTAATTAACAAAAAATCTTACATAAATTTTACCATTAAAAATAATTAAAATAATAAAGAATTTACATTCTTTGCAATTGAAGTATATAAACTAAATTTTATATACTATATATGAATTTTAAGCAATACTGATCAAAGTGTTTGTTTTCTACAATTTTGGAATAATGGGTTTTCTTGCGAATATTAATACTTCCGCAGATAGCGCAAACACCCTTGAGCCGATTTCAATTATAGACAGGACCTCTGAATGTACGGTTTGCCAAAGGCGATACAAGCGTACTGCCAATATTCGATTTCAATTTGGAATCGTCCTGCAATCGTGCTTAGAATAATATTCGATTAACTTGTAGATAGAACATTCTTAATAAACTAGTTTGACAAAATAGGTAAATAATATTATTTACCCTATTCAATTATTTTTATAAATATAAAAAGTTGTTACACCTTATTCTAAATTTTATTTACGAGGACCTACCTATTTTATAATATTATTAAATATAATACCTTTATGTTTCCATTAATAAACTAAAATCATGAAATGATCAATAAAACGTTTTTTCAAATGAACCAAAAACAAAACGAAATGCTATATGGCGTTACTAACGGAACAACTCTACTAACAGCTGCGTATATTATTTTGCCCTTTGAAAGCAGTAAATTATTTAGTATTATATACAAATTTAATGTTATCATTTCTTTTAGATGCAATGTCTGACATAAAAAAATTAGAAATGCTTTTGAAGAACTGTAATAAAAAAATTAAATGACAAGTCAATTTATTAACAACTGTTTAAAATATTTATAAAAATATAAACTAATTGTGATAATAAGCAATAATTTTCAATAAGTAGCGCTTTGCTAGTATTTTTCCGAAATAATTTTGAATTTTGATGTAAATTTTAAATAAATATACGGATAATTGAAAACCAACGCCCCTTTCCCGGGAAAGGTAAAGGAAACAGTAATTGGCAACGAAGGTTACACCGACGTTGGCGATGATGGAATTGCAACTCATTATAACACAGGTAACTAACTTGCTTTCTTGCGAAAAGTCAAGATTCTTCGGTATACTAGCAGACTCGTAACTAATACCTGCGATAGCAATTTTAATTAAAGGTTTAGTTCACTTATGTTATAATTAAAATATATTTTGTGCAAAATTGGTTATGAAAGGCAATGAACGAACGTTTCATAGCAATGAACCGTACCAGAAATTGTAAAATCATTGTATAACTTTGTAAGTTTTAATTGTATCTTTAAATGTGCTTATAGATGGTTTATAATTGTAAGTTTAAATTTCTACTAAAACGGAAACACATCTGAAGTTCCAACAAGTTGAAATAGGATGTTTTGCAATCCAATGCTATAAAAGTTATTTGCATCTAGGGAATACAAATGACCAACCCCATATAATTTACTAAAAGTTTACTTTCGAATAAACGACACACATTTGCTCATTAAGCTTTTTTTTCTTTGCGGCTCTGCTTTGGTCACGTTACGTAGCTTTTGAACCATTCGTTGTAAAAACAGGAAGCTAATGACTAAAAGAAAGACTGATAATGGCTGTTTCTCATCGGACTGTTTTTCTTTTTCGTTCATTTACGTTCCCGGATATTTCATTCAACTTTGCGTTATTCAACGCGTTATATTAGTAGGCACTTTTTCTGAAACCTAATTAAATGGCACGTTGGTGAAGTGACCACAAAAGAAACCAAGCTTTTGACGTAATTACATCGTTCGTTATTTGAACGTGCCTAATTACTTGTCATTTTTTTGGTTTCAACTGATGTCTGTCCTCCGTTTGATATCGCTACAGAAAAAACCTGCAAAGCATTTAATTTTGCAGCTTTTGAAGTTAGTCATTTAAAACAATCGAGTTTGAGAACCAATATCGAATGACCAAAAACGTGCGATGAACTAAATATTTATGCAACCTTTGTTTTATAGAGCCATCGCCACTGTACGACAACAATCATTATCACGAAGAATGTCTGCGCTGCAATTCGTGCGGTCTGAATCTGACCGGGCCGAACCAAAAACGAGCACGACGCTTCAAGAATCACATCTTGTGCGATCTGCACTTCGCCGACGTGGCTCTCATGGAGTGTTCCGACTTCATGCAACAGTTGCGCGCATTTAAGCCTCAATCTTTGGGTTGCGCCGTTGCACGCAGGAAATCTTCGACGACGCTTATATTTCCGCTGCCACCACAAGCATGTTCCGGTAAGTGCTGTAAATCAATTACATTACACGTTTGTCTCGTGAACACGGCGCCTTCACATTGTCTAACACTGATATGAAATGGAAGGACAGATTTTTGACGTATGTGAATAATTTTGGTTGTATCAAACTTGTCGCCACGTCACGGCAAAGTGTGATATTCGGGCAAAATTTCAATTAAAGCGGTACAAAGCGCAGACCACCGACACGAAGTATTTAATAATTTTCTACCAGCTGTTACTGTTACTTACACATATAAAGTTGGCGGCGCGACAATTAACCGCCGCTAACTTTCTGAACTTTGGACGTATAATTTCAAATGGTGTACATTACACACTCCAGCGATAGCGTACTCGACGTTCGCAGTGCTGCTACAGATTCCGCTTCGCGGCACATCGCGGCGGGGTGCAATATTGCTTTCTACATCACCGGGTCCGGTGTACGTCATAAAGTAATGTCTTCGAGTCAAACGATTTTATAATGCAATTTATTGCGTTTGTTTGGGCGACAACAGAACAGGGGAAATTAAAGTATTATCGCTTGTAGAGGCGGAGTTTTCACGCAACACGAGAATAGCTTGGTTTGAATTTCGCGTCCATTTTAAAGCCCTCGAGGGGTTACAATTTGTGTCATGGACATGCTTTATTTGTAAATTCATTACACGCCCGACGATAAAAACGTAATTCCAGAGTATTTACAACATTTTTCGCCATTGGGTTTTAGAGGATAATAATTGAAAAACCCATCCGCTCTTTGATATTTGTTTAAACTTTTTTTCATTGGAGAATAGGCCTTGAGAGAAAAAAAAGAGCAAATATTAATATTTGATGAATATGCTTGTCGCATAGTACCAGCGACATTCTAAGTCTTTCAGGGCCGTTACTAGTCGTGAATAATAATTACATATCAAAACAGTTAAGCTTCCTCAGCAGCACATAAATTTACGTTGCGCGAATGGCTGCAAGCGAGGGTAAGCGCCAGAGTCAATTAGAGAGAGACCCACGTAATCCGCCTCTACCTTATTTATCATTCAGACGTAAATTTTTTTACATAAACATTAATCAAAGCTATTTTTGTGCTAACTGATAAATGTGTGCGTTATTATCTCATTTTTGCAGAAGTCAATATTTTGTAACTATTATGTTTTTATTTTTACACTCGTTTACACAATAACATAAAACCCTAATTTAACGTTCTTTATGTAAATTGCAAAAAGAAACATTGTCGAAGGAAGCGTGCAATAATAAATTGGTAAAAAGCAATTTTGTTGCTTAATTAACTGTATGTTATTATATATGTCATTAACAACGTTGCAATTTCGATCATAAACAAAGAAGACAATCGTTGCAAGTGGAAATTTAAAATGTAAATAAATGTGTGCCGCATTATTCTTTAATAGTTTAGCGGTAACGCGAGAGAATGTCCGCAAATAACGTACAGCTATCGAATTCTGGAATACGTGCCGGGAAAGCCTTCAATACAGCTTTGGATGTTTTGCATTCGGATCATGCATGCTGTAGGATCGTGACTGCATTAATTCAGTAAGCACAAGCATGTGCAAAGAAGTTCGATAAAAAGCGCATGGTGCGTGCGCATTCTGTATAATATTCAGATATATCTGAAATTGTGCACGTTTAGATAGTTCAAATATTTTGCGCTATAAATTACTTGGGTAGATAACAATAGCAACATTCCCCATAACACTTGCATCATTTGGAATACATCAACTTGCTTAAAACACATTAATACCTTTTAAATTGATTTTAAACTGAATTATATAATTTGTTTTATTAGTATTAACATCAAAACGACCAACTGGCAACAAACGTGACAAATTATTTTGTTATTCGCAATAACTACAATTTCAATATTCTGCGTTGAACACTTGACAAGTCGTCCAAAACTTTTGGAATTGTTTTTATCTATATGTTAAAATGAAATATGTTTGCACAAGGAAATATAATATTAATTTTAAAACTTAACATTACGTCATACAATTATATACTCTTGGAATCTGTCACTTTGCTGGAAGTTAAATATAAAATATAATGATGCAAGTTTAGAACAAATAAAAAAACATGGTCACACCAAGCTAACTGTACGGCAGGCAGAATTTCAGGACAATCACATGCGCCACGGCGTGGAGGCGGAGGCGGTCGACCGTCCAGCGTCTTTTCTTTTCCTGGAATTAATAAAGCATAAAATGAAGATTTGTGCGCCGGTTCCGGGAATTTTTTTTCGTCTTTCTGGGCCACGCCGTCTCTGGATCCAAGCGCACGTACACCGAATACCATTCCACATATTCCCGACCGCTGCCATTGAGATGGATGGCGCTTTGCCGCAATATGAGGACTAAACGAGACCCAGCATCAATTCAACGCCGAGCGACGAACACGAAGAAGGAAGTCTTGATTCGACATCACAACGGCGCATCTACGGTTGTTCGTCTTGTGTATAGTCAGGTCACTCTAAGTTTGAGCACCAAGCTACATTTAGTTCGTTTGGTGTTCTACCTTACAGTGAGTTGACTGTACACCAATTCAACGTCAGATGGACCTAGATTTAAATGTATATAAATATATCCATTCATTTTGCAAAAGGTGATGAAGCACTATACCGGATAGTGGTCTATAAAGGCAACCGACAACGGCTATGCTTCGGCGAAATATGTAGTACAATGGGAACAATGGCCATGCAGATTATCTAGTTTGGAACAGATTTAGACTGTTATGAAATGGAACAACTATAGTACTATGAGTAACTTTGTAAATTACGGCTAATTAATCCTAATTATGTCATGTGCATTAATCGATCAAGAAACATCATTTTTAACGCGAAATTTATAACTTACAACCGAAAGTTATACTGAATATTGTATAAAGATTAAATACTTAGCGTATAACACGTTGAAATATATGCAATAAGTAACAACATGGTTTTCCGTATTCTATTGTTTTGATGAAGATATTTCATAATCTGTGCATTGAGACTTTTGATCAGATCCCATGACCTGCAACATTCTAACCTTCTTTAATACGCATGTCAATGGATTAAGTTAATTAGCTGATACAAATGTGTCAAATGTCAGTAACGACTTAGATTGATTTATCACCTAAAGTTTTGTGTACGGTTCGCAAACGTCCGCAAACGAGATGTCGTTGTTGGACGTTGTTGAACGTAAGTTCATGCACCAATACACGCATCAGGCATCAGTTCTTGGTTGTTGTTGCAAACTTGGAAATCCCTGGTTGCCGCGCGTCCGCTGCTGAAATGCCACTTAAAAAGCGCGTTTGATTTATGATGTGAGATTATTCTATTTGAGATTTCTGCTTTGGCATCTTACCAAATTTGTGCAAGAGTCTACGCTGCTCTGTTGCCTTTACCGGAGTCGGGTCGCAGCAAAAAACGGCTATCGTGTCGTTTTATTACAGACATAATTCTTACCTAACAATGTTATATTGGGTATCTAATACGCACCTAAAATGAGCGCTCGCAAGTCTGCATCGGAAGCTCACACCGGGATGTGCGATAATATTAACAAACTTATTATCCCCCGGGTGGCATAAGTTAATTATTTCATGGTGGCATTGTCGTTCGCTCCGGTCTATACCAGATAGCTGTACATTAAAGGAAACAATGTTAACGTAGCGCGTGGTTTCAATTCCTGAGCCTTCCTGACGTTTCACGCGCCAGGGGAGAATATCACACGCCACAGGTGCATTGCGTAATTAGCAATTCATGGGTAATGGAGGCGTGACACATTTATTGACATATAGTGTGTATTTTACAGATGAGTTTTGTGAAGAGTTTCCGCATAACTTCATTCCCACGCCTGGATATTGGATCGAGTGCTCACGTCAAAAAATCGCTACGGACACGATTTGGGATGAGAGCGAATCGGATCACGAGTTGCCCGAAGCCGATGAGGATGATCGACATTTGAATCTTGATGAAAATGGTCACAAAACAAGGGATCACGGCAAGTCAATTAAATTATAACGGTTGAAATAACATTTGTTAGAGGATAGAGTCTACATTCTAACCGAGAGGGTGCTAATTTAAAACAAACTATCTCAATTTAAAAAACAAGTCAGTTAAAAGCAAGTATTACAAAAATATTGTTTTTAATGTCTGGTTTATATGAGGCATCTTTGCTATTGAATTACTTACTGGACATCGGCGCAAAGACCGCAGAAGACTAGACCACTCGGCCGACCACCTAAAAGATGGTCTGATAGTTGGACCTCCGTCTCACAAGAAAAATAATAGACTTAAAAGAACAGGCAGAATTGCCTACCAAGAAGGAAGAAGATATTTGCTATTGAATATTTCATTGTTTCTAATATTATGTAGTTATGATGTAGTTATGATTTTTAAGAATCCGATTATTGCTCAAAATCCATTAATTTACATAAGTTGTAGATTCATCCAAGCAAACCTTAAAGGTTTCGTCACGCAACGACCTCGAGTCGAAGCAAGTTTGGAGATTATTTTATACGGCCCAAAGTTACGCTTGTTATCCTTATTTTTCTTGAACGGCGCTTCAGATTATAAACTTATTAAAACTTTGTATCACGACGGCCTGCAAGCTACTTTAACGAGTGCATCAAGTACGCGTTATACATTAGGCATTTTACAATCTTTAAATCCAACTCCCTGGGAAGGATTTACGTCGATATCAACCTTTCATTCTATATAGAATGTTGCTTACATTTGACTTCTGGGACGAACGGTCCATAATCCAAAAGCGCAAATATTTTTTTTAGTTCTCCCAGGACACAGAATATTTTGTAGGGCTATCCGTTTGCGCTAAACTTTTAGTATCGTAAAGTACACAACCAAAAAGCAGAGTGATTTCTCGTGGGACATTTAAAGAGACCGACTAGTGGAAAAGCACGGTCTCTGGCACCATCCATGTTTTACAGCTAGATGTAAAACGTTAAAAACTAATGGATGTCTAATCGCCTGCACTCTTTTTCTTTTTGCGCTGCCGTCGTCTGCGTACTTCTTGTATATCTAAACGTAAAAGGATGTGATGATTTATATGAAGACGACGAGGACGACGACACATCATCTCCGCGTAAGAAGACTACCATCGAGGAGCAGTGGGAGAAAAACCAGGCCTTCGAACTAACGAGCGTCGAGCAAGAGACGTACGAACGGTACTTTTACGGAACTGAACATTGGAACTACTTCACCAACGACGAGGATCTGGGTCCTGTCATACTTTCCATCAAGCAGGAGACGCTTAACGGGCGAGATCAATTCAGGTTAGTAATGTATCTTACTATATTTCAGGCGTTGATAAATTTATGAGATATGGAACGGGAACGGAAAATCCTTCAAATAGACAAAAATGTTAAGTAGACAAAAAAACTTGAGTGGTTATTAAATTTTCCAAATTTTATTTTAAGATATGTTTGTAAATAGTTCATTCTACATTTCGTCTAATTTTATTGTATACATTAATGTCATTGATTTATAACTCATAATTTAAAAGCTTTTATGTTTAAATGAAAGAGTAGGAATTCGATGACGGACAGTGCCGTCTCTGTCAAAACGTAGATAGCACAGACACATCAAAACTCGCCGGTAAAATGACGAGACCTTTATCAATCGTTATTCATTTCCACAATATTGCATCGTTCCTCTACAAACACACGTACTTGCATACATAAATACAGATATCGATTTAATCACGTTTTTATCATTACGGCAGACGGACATTTCCCGCTGCGATTTTGCGTTGTTTGCTCAGTTTGCCCATCCCAGCCATCACGCCACGCATTGCACGCCATACAATATCCTACATGGATATCGTACACTTGCGCACGGATACGCCGGATGATACGGTACACGGGATGATACGAAGGATGCAAAGCTTGTACAAATGCGAAACGTCCAAACTGATAACAAGTTATTCGACATGTTGTCGAGAATTGTGATTGATGGCGCGCTCCGATTTTAAGTGCGCACTCGACGAATCGATAAATGTATAACAATGGGACGGACGAGCTCTGGCGCCCGACAAGGTTTGCTCCAATGCGACGACCATGTGGGTAAAGGAAAGTGCACAGCATGCGAAAGGAGGACGCGCTCCGCTTGCTTCGGGGCGTCTGTTTGGCGGTTTTCATTTACGAAATTCGTTTTTGCGTTTGCTGCTTCGCACACACTCGCGCACTCGCGCCCTGCGTGGAGGGCACTCGGGCCAGCATCGCACCTCACCCTGCGCCTTTAGCGCCCATCAAAAATGACATCGCACGTCGGCTGTCGTCTCGCTTCATATTCCTCGATATTTTACAATTGCTCCAAGGCCACCAAAGCACTCTTATTTAGCGAATGTTTCCTTTCCCGCTTTTCCATATACATCAGCCAAAATTCATGCTGTATTTTGTTGAGACATTATAAAACACATTCATTTAATTTACTAAATTTAGAATACCGAACAATCTACCTATAAAATGTGAAAATATATTTATTATTTTATTTGTAAATTTTAATGCAATTTTTGACGTTAAAAACTGACCTGATGGAATTGTTCGGAATATATTTGGTTTATTCGTAAAATAAACTCTGACGTTGCATTGCCTGGTAGACCATGTTCAGATGGCAAACAAAGGATCAGTAATAGTAGAATACAACACAATCATTTTACTTGTTTTGTTTTGAGTAGATGCATTTCTCGAAGAGATGATCTAGAGACTTAGAATATTAATTTATTATTATTAGTAAAAATGTATTTCTATCGACACCCTAGACCTTAGCGGATGCAATACCAAGTCTTGCTCCTATTATTTTTGATTCAGGCATTGAAGCATTTGTTAGTTTTTTTAAATATTTATGTTTACTATAAAATCCACTGCCTCTTTGATATTATTTTCTAAAATAATATTTTAATCTAGTAAGTTTTCTTACGTCTAATAAATCTGGATATATTTGATGTCTTTTCAATAACACCTCTCATTTCCGTCGCTGTCGCCAATAATTTCATGAGTAATGGCAAACATTTTGTTACACACCTAAAACAGACAGATCCGAATTAGTGCGTAGGTGTGCACGTAGTCTGTATGACTGAGATTAAACTTAATTAAGCCTTCTTCGTAATGAAATCCGGGAATTTTCCTCGATAATTTGAATAATCCGAGATTTGCGCACGAAATTTAATTTCAACTTACACCGAACCAACCCCGACGAATCCGCCGAACAACACGATGTTCCGCCCATTCTGGGTGCCGCTTGTTCACAATTCGTACGCTAACTCTTATCATGTTTCGCCCGTTGCGATCATACATTTTCCAACTGGATATAAATTAAAATAAAGCCAAACCCTTATTTAATCTCCAAGAAAATACTTTGATCCCATAATGTCTCAATTGTTTCCAGGATTTTGGTGCGGGCCATTAGCTACACCGTTCACGGATTGATCCCTGCCAGTTGCGTGTTTGCCGACAGATACAATAGAGAGGAAGTGGTACGGTCTCTAGGTAAAGAGGTCAACATCAATCCGCCACTCACTCTCGGTCAGCTCCCTGACACGCCAGAGGAACTTCTAAAATTGGACCAGGTAAGTTTATCACATAATTTATTAACACGTATAAATGTAGTATGTTTGAAAATGAAAGTATGACAGATGAATGTTTTATTATTTTATATAACGCCATATTTAAAGTAATATTCTTGTTTTTGAGTGCTGCTCTGATTTGCTGTATTTTAGCGCGAAATAGAGTGGTAGCGTGCACTGATATTTTCACAGCATACGTAACGAGGGTTCGTTCTTGAAATATTAAACGATTTCAGGACGCTCCCCTGTGCAGGAATATTGAATTTTAAAATTTCCACTTTTCCCTGTGTTTCCGTTTGCCAGTGTTCAAACATAGCGAACATTTCGATTGATTAATGGATTTTTTCGTTACTCTGTGAGGTAACGTTCAGATGTATGCGCTGTTCCACAAAAAATACTTCGTTCGAATTCTATAGTTCACTACTATTCATGTTCGGCAATAATCAGTCATTGGGAGGTATTTGCCCTCGTTCAATGAAATTGACTTTGAATATGTACCAAAATGAGGATTAAAGATAAAGGGTTGATTGCATTCAAGTTTTTTTTTGCGCCAGCGTTCTTGTGGCACAGGATGTACGCACATTGGGATTAAGAAGGGTAGTAATCAGCCGGATGTAATCAATCACCGTTTATTCACAACGCTTCGAATTATATCTGAAACCAGTGTAATTTTTTTTAGTCAGTTTGCATTGGCTCAAATACTTCAATTCTAACATTAAAAAAAGTGTTCTTATTTGCGGCGTTTATCTTCTTTTATAACGTTTTGAAATTGAGAAACGGCGCAAAAGCTTAATTCATGTTTGACATTAAACCAAATAAAATACTAAACATCGTTTTTATTAACTTTGCTCACAGGTTTTTATAAAATCAGAACTAAAAGTAGGGGTTATTTATGTCCTCGAAGGACAATACACCGAAGAAGAAATCCTAGACAATAACGAAAATTCCCAACTCTTTGACGAGTTCCTGCAAGTATTAGGCGATAAAGTTCGCCTAAAAGGGTTTGACAAGTACAAAGGCGGTCTAGATACGGTACATGATCTTACAGGTAAGTTCGAAAGTTTTCCGCATTAATAACACTGTTTAACTTAAATTATTATATAGGTTTATATTCCGTGTACACTAATTGGCGCAACATTGAGATTATGTTCCATGTGAGCACCCAGCTGCCATATGAGAGACACGACCCTCAAAAGTTGCAACGGAAGCGACACATAGGAAACGATATTGTGTGCGTTGTTTTCCTCGAAGCTGACAATACGTCGTTTTCGCCTTCGTGTATAAAAAGTCATTTTCTTCACACATTCATTCTAGGTAAGTTTGAAACCACAATGTGCACACCTAGAAACGCATAAACATCAAACTCAAACACACATCGAACATGAGTAAGCCATAAGACAGGATGCGACGAAAGTCAATCGAGAATACAAGTACGGATGTAAAGCGGGAGAGGTCGGGAAATTTCAATTGCATTACTCAAGATACGTTTTCGTTTTCCTCGCAGTTCGCACGTCGCCGAGAATAAAGAGGAAGCCCACTCGCTACGAGGTGTCGGTGGTCACGCGGGACGAGGTTGGGGCATATAAGCCGTATTTGTGGGAACAAAGCGTCTTCGACAAGGGTCCCATGTTTCGCGAGTGGTTGCTGACAAAAATCGTCAACGGCGAACGTGCCAGTTACTCGGCACCGAAGTTTGCCCGAATGCAGGAGCGCACGCGATCCCAAATGCTCGAAGACATTGTGGCCAATTTGCAGAACCACGCTGAGACCGGCCAAATTCCGAAGCCGTATCGACGAGGTAAGAGCACTATTCCGTCAATTTGCTTTTCCGGTTTGCCGTCAATCTGTTTGGGACTTTGCGCCGCCTCACCTCACAGGATTATTGATTGCGCTATTCTTTTTATGACCGTTTTATAGGCTCTTGGAGGCCCATAGGCCACATGCGACCGTCGTCACCTCTTTTAGATAGCGTGCGAGATCAATTCGAGGATTACGATCAACTCGCTAAGGATTTCACTAAAATGTTTTTAAACGCCGAGGATAACCTCCTTGTCAATTCGCAGCTATTTGATGTCGTTTTTATGGTTGGACAATCCAAGCAAAAGGTATCGCTTCTAAGATTTACCGATTCTATTAGTAGTATTACAACTGTGATTTTGTCTGCAGACAAAATTTATCGCTGTCCGGGCAATTCTCGGCGTGCGCAGCCGCGTTTTTCAAGAGATGCTTTACGGAATCCAAACAGGATTCGGATCTCCCCAAGTGCCTGTTGCCGAGCTGCTCGCACGGCCCGTACCGACGCTCATGAGTCCCCAGCAATCTCGCACAAAAAGTAGCAACTTTCTGCAAGTGCCGGACATCGAGTCACCGCGACCTAAGAGTGTTCCAAGTTCACCAATGGTGCGGAGGGCAATCAGCCGTATTGGAACCATTACGGCCGGTTGGGGCCGCTCGATTCGTAAACATAACGCTCCCTCTGCTCTTTCTGCCGAAGACAAAAAGAAATGGGCCAGCAGTCATGATTGTTCCAGTAAGCGTATATAAAGAGACAAATGACACGCATTTTAAAACCATTGACACTATGAAATTTACAGACAAAGAAGTGAAGGATAAAGACAAAGAAAAACCAGCGCAACTTCCCGTACCTAGATTAAGTGTCTGCGCCGACGCCCAAAAGGTAGATCGAGCAAAATTAGCACAAACGGAGTTTTCGATTATCGAATTCGATCCGGACACATTTCGAATATTGTTGGATTATTTGCATACCGGGTCATGCCCCTTGACATGTTCCACTATACCGGGTCTCATATGTGCGGCGGAACATTACGATCTACCCGAACTGCTTCAAGCCTGCTTCCATCATGCCAAACAGTTTCTCAGAATCGAAGTTGTACGTCATAGAACATTTTTGCCGAATACTTCAATAATTTAAAATACCATTTGTAGGTGTGCTGCATGCTGTGTTCACTAGAAAATTATTACTGGCGCTACACTTCGGCTTCTGAACTGGTGAATATGATATTGGCTTTTGTCGAAACCAGGGCGTACCAACTGTTCCAAACTCCCGAGTTCTTAACTCTCAGCGAATCAATGGTTCAAATGATAATGTGCCGGTACGTATATTACACAGCGATTACACCCAAACAATAAATTCAATCAACGTTTGACAATGTAATCACTTTACTCATTCACTCCAAACCCATTGTTCGCTATCCGCCAATTAACTTAAATAATTGCACTAATTGTAGAAACTTGGAAGTTGCCGAGGTACGAAAATTCGAAGCAATGTTGAGTTGGGCACGTCACAAGATCCGAACGAAGACTTCTAGCAAGCTCGATGCCAAATTAGAATTTAAGTGTATCATGGAGCGATTAGCACGAGATTTGAAACTGTATAGGATTACACCCCAGGAACTGATTAAAGTAAGTGTTTAATTAAAATTAATTACGTCGACGAATGTTTATTATCAAAAACGGAATTTTGTAGGTTGTTTTGCCATCGAAAGCTATCAAAAATGAGCGCATATTAGAAACACTAATGTTTCAAGCCAATTCAGGTATGTATCGCATTCAGGATTCGTACTTAAAGGAATGCAGGCAAAGACTACAGAAACAAGACTCGAGATTCTCAGAATGGGAATCGTTTGATTATAGTGCATAAGCTGAAAAATCATGCCCCATTAATTTTTCTCTCGATTTTGAAATGAAGTGATAAATGTATAAATCTTGTATAAATCTAAAAAATTAATGTAGGTACGCTTCAATATGTTATGTACGGTTTACAAGTTATTGGAAACAGAAGCATTTTCGAAGATTGCAGGACAATCTAGAATAACTCAGATGGACGCCGCGCCATGAGGAAAAACTATGTTAATACTTTAAAAAGTTTGCGCATCAATCATTAGATATCTAACAGTC
>JAODGE020016928.1:0-11051 GCA_027574965.2 Ecitophya simulans | reverse complement strand
GCAACACTGCCAAGTGTTAAAGTAGCCTAATAGTAGACTTCTAGCGCTGGCGGCAAGGCGGAAGAGGTGGAATTAGCATATCAAAATGCAGTTCCAAGAGACCGACGGTCCGCAAACAATCAGATGTCCGGAGCAACGACCGGAACTTCCAGCTTCGTGCGTCTGACTTTTGCGAGGAACGCCGGTCGCATAATAGTCCTGCTTCTCACCCACGCCGTCTCGTTCTTATGTTAGCTGTGAGCCCGACTTGCATTTGGATCCTTACAATCTACACACACAATCGCGCAATTCTCTGGCGTACAGATTATCACGCTTGACGGCATGCTTGTGATAAAGTTTCAGTGGAAATTTTCAAATCTTTATCTTGACTTATGATTTTACATTAAATTGTTATGACGGCAAGAATTCACGAAGGACGTCATTCAACAGAAAACAGAATTAAATTACATACGCTGGACCAGCTTGTGTTAATGATTTATTAGCTGAAAATATATATATATGTGATAAAACCCAGCAATTATAAAATTCAAATATGCACCAATAGAATTTCATGTTCCACTGTGAGAAAAATTGCTCTGGCCAAATTTCGTTTCTTTTCTTTGGCAAAATTGCACATTTTTATGCATCATTTATTATTGCCTGGAAATATAAGAAAAAAATCATCTCGATTCTAATACGGCGAGGTCATTCCAACACCATTTATCAACGTCCTCAAGCCTTCTCGACCAGTTTTTACAGCTTGTTGCCATTTACCATTCAAGGACTTTCATAAGTATCTGCTTCGCTGTGAGACCCAACAAGTCATCAAACATTCTTTGCCGAGTTTTATAATCACAGTGCTATCAACAAATGTTCAGATAGGGTCTTTGTTTTTGCTGATTAGTTACGAAAACAACAACTCTAAGAAAAAAAGTTGTCTGTTGTTTTACATAATGTTATGTACATTATTTAAATATACAAATTTAAATTTAAATGCAAATTGGAACTTGGCACTCAGTGTCATTTTAACATGAGTCTAGTACTAGTCTAGTAGTCTACCAAACTACAATGCAGCGACGTAATCAATACTTTTTTGTTTTAGTGAACGAAGTAAAAAATATTCCTTCGGGACCAACTGCGTCGTGAAGCATGACGGCCGAGTACGGTGCTAGCGACGTCTTTCCAACAAAAGCAGATTCTTGATTGGTAATGAGGAAATAAGAGAATGAAGGAACTATTAGCAGCGCCAGTGCTGAGTATTCTTATTCCTAGCGGACGAGCGAACCCCGTGAAGAGGATGAATGCAAATGGGTAAAAATACAAAATAAGTGCAACGTAAAACCGCAAAACAAGTTGTCCGCACTTACAATGGTAACTTAATACACGGCTCAGACGGGCTAATACCGACCGGCATTGAAATAGAAAATATAATGGGTCTGGAACGAATACAATAGAATGAAAAAATGCAGTCGTAAATGCTAGAGATGCGCAGCCACAGAGAAACAGCTGGCAAAAACTTTCAAGTGCACGGTACATACAAGGACTGTATGAAAAAAATATAGTATACTCATTTTTAGCTTGCTATATAGTTACTAATGGTATTCTTCTGTGAAGTTGAATATAAACAAGTCCTATTCTTTGTGGTCATTCACTTCCAGTTTCCGGTTATCTGTTACAAGAAGGCAGTATTTCTGTCAAGGTGAGCGTTTTCTTATAAAGAAGTCGGCTGCATCTAAGATCATAGTGATTCAAAAACAAGTGCTTTGATATTTTCACACTTCCATAAACATATAGCATACAAATCAAGGCGCGTAGGGGAATCAGTAAACAGATTCCCATTCTCTTTCAAGTTCGTCATCCATACAACCCAGACAATCCCTGAAGTCTGAAAGTACGTTTGCAACAAAGGGGCACCCGCCACCTAAAAGGAGAATAAATTACTGGATATTAGTAAAGCGTAAAGAACGATGGGCTCGCGTCAGTCCATCGGCTAGCACCGCTAACCACAGACAAATGATGATGAGAGCGAGGATAATGAGGAGCAAAAGGCACGCGCCGACCCAGCGAAAGGGGCATAGCTAAGCAGAAAGTATTAAAGGAGGCGGCGCACGAAAGAGAAATCGAATGAAACGAACAAAATACATCAGCCTTCGTGGTGGTACGCAAGAGTCGAACTCCTGCCAGGCCCGACCAGATCGTAAAACAATTTAAGTTTAGTTTTCAATAGTGCTGCGGCGAAAAATGCTCGCTAGTGCTCATTAATACCGAATGAGGTTAGAACGGACCGGAGCACTTTAGCGAATAAACGGAACCGGAGGCATGCGGTAACAACCCGCCCCGCATGCGAGTTCAAGTTTACGGCAAAGTTTTAGCACACCGCATGAAAATTCAATGCAATTAGTCGCATTAATTCGAAAGGAAGCAACAATCTAGCATGGCAAACGACGGTCCCTATCCGCGAAAAATACACTTAAGCTTGTCTTACTGGTATTACTAGTATAGATGTTACTGTCGTACTAGAAGCCGTATAGAGATTTACTTTGAGGTTAGCATGCAATTCGGGCGGTCTCCAAATACAGATAAAGATGCAAGGATACAGTTTGTTACCAAAATAATGTATGTTACAGCATCAGAGTTGATATATCGGATACTTATCTAATACTTAACGGAACTGTATGGGTTTTTATACAAGAAGTTTATTTGGACTTAACTATATAGATTGGTTTTACCGAATTTTCTATAACAAAAGTTAGTAACTGAAATACATTGTGCAGTAGAAAAGACTATGCAGATGGACATTTGCATTTTACTAGATATTTGTTTCTCTTCCGCCTTGCTTTGCTTGCCTAGTGTCTTCACTTACATCGTTGCTATATATTATAGTTTAAGATGCTTCAAAAGGCCCAGCGGATGGGTTGTTGATTTCTACGACGCTTTCCCCTTTGCAGGCGTTGGTGCATCAAGAAGATGCTCCGTTACGCATTACACCACTGAGGGCGGAACACGGCGCATGTTTATTAGGGACGAGTGTTTGACGGAGATAAGCCAACACCACAAATCATCATCATGCTTTCTAAATTGATGTCTTCTACTAGACGTCGTTAAGTATTCACTCAAAACTTTTAGCACTATCCACGAAAAAACAAATATGTAACACAAAAATGTTGAAATATTGCTTGCTATTCAAATGTGATAAACTTTATGTTCTGTCAAATTCTCATAAATTTATAGCACACGCCAATATTTTGCAATACATTTTTATTTCAGCGTTAAACTACAAACTGGAAGTTAAAATGAAAGTTTTCTCTGAACGTGTCACACAGAAAAATGTAAAACGCTGAGACACTTATTAAAAATTGACGTGACAGAATCGGAGTTTGGCTGCCGATTCTGAGCTAAATGTATATTTATCTAGTCGTACTACTCGTATTACTCTCTCAGGGTCTAGAAAACCCCGACCTCAATCCCAAGCCCGAAACTTCAAATATAGAACGTTTGCAACTTGCATTGACTGCGTTTTCGTAGTGTTGTCGAAGAAAGCTGCATTAATAGTAAATAGGCAAGATAACATTGTCGCGTAGACGGACATGTCCGAGACAACACTTACAGATCCTTATTTAGCGTAGGAGGTTCGCCTAAAGTAAGACAACTGGTCTAAAACAAGTAAATAAAATATTGTATTTCAACGTATATTTGTCCAGGCAAGACGTCACAATGAATTGTGTAGAATTAATTGTGAAAACTAAAATGTTTTTAACAGGGTAATAAAAATAAAAATTTGAACATTATTTATTACGATTTAAACTTATTTATGATAAATTGTTATAAAATGTATTCTGTAAAAGGTTTTTCTGTGAAGCACACCTCATTTTATATTGTTCTAAAATGCAACATATTCCTGCACAATGCATCTTAAAAATAATGTTAGAAGCGCAGGACATTTTAGTATTCAACGATCATTATTAGGTATATATTACATTATAATGATATCTACTTTATACAGCTATAATTCTATTTATTAAATTAGGACCAATATTCAAATTTTCATCCGACAAACAAAGGTGAGTGAATTATTTGAAAAGTGTTAGAAACCTTGGTTTGTTTTTTTCGTTCTTTTGTCTAGCGTGTTCGTCGTTTATCAAACGAAGTCCAGCGCCATGCACAGAACCACCCTCTTCGCTAACGCGCCGAGCGTCCGACCGCGAGTAATGGCACCTTAGGGCCCAAGACCCAACGCGTTCGCGCTCCCGGCGCAACCCTGCATCGGGAGCGTGATGCAACAAACGTTTGGTTTTTCGCGCTACTTTCGTCTCGTCCCGTCTGAAATCCAGAGCGCTAATGCTACCGGCACGGACGTGCCGTTTGCGTGTAGAGTGAAATGCACGAGGGTGCAACTAACATTTTACCGGACGCCACGTTTACTGCTTCGAAGCCGATGCTAGAGGTATGCTGGTGACGGTAATAAAATTTTGTCAAAGTTGCGCAAAGTGTGGAAATGTATTAACTGGGCAAAATTAAGTTTAAGAGGGTTTTACGTGCAATGCGGAATGATATTGAAGAATATACTTTAGCTATAATTTAAAGAATAGCCAGCAAAATTGGTAGCTTTTAGAACTATTCCATAAAACAAGAAAATACATTGATTGTTTTTCGTGGACTGCTTCTACCTATTGGTAATTTAAATTTTTTTTATCTACATAACAATACAAAAGTTTCTAAATGTGAAAATTTATATCCAAACAAAAAAAAGATGGACAGTTGAATGACACTCTTCTACATTTTTGCATGTGGTAATTTAGAATAAAGAAGGTAAAATAAAAGCTTCTGGTATTTAATCTCCGCTATTTTTTCAATACCAATATTTATTATAATTGCATAAATTAAAAATATAAAATTAAAAATCTAATATATTTGAGTTGCTACAAAGTGCTGTCACTTCTACTGTTTTGTCAGAGTCTAATGATAAAGATTCTAAAAAATATTTTGCGGAGTTGCTACCGCACACAGTTGAGCCCCAGCATTAAATATAACTTTTCAGTTTCGTTTCGAACGGTTCAGTAGATTGAGACGGGGTGGTGGGCAAATTTGCCGAGTATTCTGCGAAAGTATTTCTAACATGGGTTTGACGTGACTTCGTTATTTATTTGCATATTTTTATTCCCCTTATTTATGAATGATTTCACGTTTGCAGAGCTCTGGCTTCTTTGTCGACGGGGGTTAAACAAGACCCGCCTAAGTTTGGGTTACACCGGTAGCTATGCTATTAGCTTAGCTATTAGCTTTCTAGGGTTGTTGTCCTTCTAACACAGCCAAATATTTTTAATAATTCATAAATTGGCTGATTATAGTATTTAAAAAGACTGGAAACGGAACGTCAAAAGTTTCAGTTTTATTGCTCACAGACATGGAAAAAAAATGCTAAAATGTTGAATAATGTTTGGAAATATTTGGAATCCAAATAAAATGGAAATACGATGCAAATGCATTCATCAAGTGCCCAAACGTTATTGCATACAAAAATGTTAGTATATTATTTATTCTAGTGTTCAATTATATGGCTTTGTTTTTAGCAAAAATATCAAATAGTGAATCTGTTACAAAACCTGCGTGTTCAGGGCGCTAAGTACTGCGTGATAACGTTTAGGAGAAATTTTCAATGTCACGACATCAAACTATCAACGCACATGCACAAAGTTTTTCAATTCTCATTATAGTTTCCCCACAGGTACAACAAACTGCACAAGCAAACGCGCATACGTGTCCCCCGAGTCCTCACGTGACCAAAGGACAAAAGAACGCAAAAATAAGCAGTAAAAAGGTGGCACCAAAAAAAGAAAAAAATACGCACACACGAACAGTGAAAAAAACGGCATTTCATTTACACGCATTCGTCGAGTGCACGTGAGCAAATGCTGATGATGGTGTTTGCGTGCAGTAGTAAATACGTTTCCAAAGAGGGTGTTTCGTCCTGCCCTCCCTCACACTGATAGCGCTGTGTTCAACGCGGATAAATACACCTATGCATCAGTCACACTTTCAACAACCCCGCGCTAGCAGTACATCTATAGAGTGTTTAGATATTTACGAGGTTTTTGGGCGTAAAGAAATTGCCAATGTACAAGTGAAAAGCTGGTTTTATTACACCCCGAAGACGTGATGTCACCCTCCTAGTTTAGGCGATGCATGTTTTTGTTGATACGTTGAATGGTATGATCGCTCCGAGGGAACGCACGACATCGTGGAGACACGCATGTCCTACGTTCCAAATTCTGTATAGACTAAACTGACTAAACTAGCACCGAATGTCGTGCTTTGCACTGAAACAAGACAAATCGTGTTTCTTTTATTTTCCAGCAGGGCACCTCTAGTTTAGGCGCAATCGACTGCTGTATAGAATCCGGGTACTTTACATCAACACATGTCATCTGCAAACCAGTCTATTACTCCGGGACAATGAAAGTAATCGCAGAGGTCGTAAAAATCCCGGTTAGGCATGCTCGCCGCCAGGCTTTAATTAACGAAACAACGGAAAAAGCCGTCATTAAAACACTTCCCCATCCTTCGCTGGGTCGTCTTCGCCTCCTGCTTCGATGCATATTGCATTCGTTTTGATTGTTCAACGCCATTGTTGCAAGAAGCGCTCTGGTTAACGCGCGAGCCGTCCTTCTATATCTGTTGTCTAGTCAGCGGCGCGCCGGGCGCAGCGTCACCGTCAAAACTTGCTCTCCTTGCCGCCGAACAATGGATCGCACGGATGGCGACGAGCAGGACGTACCGTATCAGGTGAGTGCAACGGATGCGCGCCGCTGCAACGAGGCACGAGACGGCTATTATCAGTTCCTTTCCAATTAGCGAAAGAGCGCCGACCGAACCGATAGATTCAATCCAACGCGTCAAACAATGCCGACGCCTGGTCGGTAATTGGAAACGCTTCAATGTTACCATATTCCTGCCAACGCCATCAAATCGCCATCAGTGCGCTATTCAACCGCTCAAAATAGAGATAGTATCAAATTTGGTGATAATTGCAGCGCATTATATGTCGACGAAGCGACGTATGATGCCCGTACCTGCCTAAAATCTTTTAACATGTATGTATTACCACATTTAATCAAATTCCACTTAGGTTTAGAATCGAACATTAGTTGTATTTATAATTATTCCTGTAAATTTATTAAGTTGAGTAATAAGTAATGAGCGTTTCATAGTCTGCATTTTTTTTGTTATTCTACAATAAATGAAAAACAGAAAATTTAGTTTTGCATTAATTGTTGTGTTATTTTGCTGCATTTTTCATTATTATATAAAGAGATAAATATTGAAGAAGAATATTGATTGTATTGGGTTAAGTAATAAGTTATTAAATATTTGACTGTGCCTCATTAATATAACAACAATGCCTTTAATTATGTATTCTACGCTATTTATAACGATCTCTTGCCACCGTTTGCTTAGTTTGTTGAAAGTCTTTTGCCAGTAATCGGTTAGCCAATAAAAAAAATATTGTAAAAATTAAAGTTTTTAAATGATATAGTACACTTGTGCAAGTGTTTAGTTAAAACACTTACATACTTATTTTCCCAATTCTATTACAATGTAATAATTTTATGTTTGACGCATTATAAGGATGGAAAGCCACCGGACTCCCGTCCATTTGATCATCGCACTAAATCTTAAATCAAGAAAATCCACGTTATCAGCTGTCTCCGTCGATGTCGTAAAGTTTATGAACAAACTTCTAATGCCTGGATTGTCGTCGTGCCTTTATCGTAGACTTCGCTTCGCGTATCCGAAGCATTCTTTTTCAGAGGTCTAGTGTCGGATTTCCGTCTGCTATCGCCATACTTTCTTCCTTATATCCCTGACGTCGTACTAACGTTTTGATAGCTAATATTGATAAACTGGTCTGCATTGCGTGATCGCGGCGGGCACCCTTTGAAAAGAAAAGCTTTGCAATTTGCAGCGTTCGCGCGTCCAGTATGACAAGGCTATACTTCCACTTCCATTGAGCTTCCAAGAGTTTAGGCGAACGTTAGATGAAAAATATGCAATTGGCCAGCTGTGCACCTCCGGTAGCCGTAGAAATGAGAGAATCTATGAACATATTTTGGGAATGCGAAGGGGACGTTTGCCGCTGACTTTCAGACGAGAAAACTGCCGATGTAACGACTTAATCCTTTCGCATGGGATCATCTTGTCGGTCAGCGGGATTTCCTTTTGACATTGTCTCCCTTCCAATTGCGCGCACCCAATTGGGGAGAGTTGTTCTTGATATATTGCCCAAGCAAACTTCGTAATTGCTTTTTATGAACTTTGCCAATACTATCCATAAATGTGAAACTAATATTTAATAATGTTTTAATAAGTGGCGATTACACTCCTTTTTACCGTTTACTATTAGAACACAAATGACACATGTTTCGGAGCAGTCTCTAGTAGTGCGTAGCATTAGCTAGTTTCCAGTTGAGTGTAATTTCACTCAACACGATAGCACCGCCATTTCGGAACGTATGTACTTTGTTTCTCACACACAGCGTGGAGCTTTTTAATTGACTTCCGTCGAGCCCGAAGCTTGCTGGTGATGGTGGCGCGACGCGTCAAATTCAGCATCGGCGCCCACGTCGAAACAACAACTCCACAATCGCACCCCGGACCAACGCCGGCAGCGGCGGCGTCGATGGTCCGACGAAATTTGCGACGGCGCGACGCTCGCGCTGCATCAGGCAGAAGCGTTCAGACCGAAAACGTTGCGCCCGACGCTTGCAAACATTTAACATTTCATGTGTGCTTACTTATGCATTCTACCATTTCAATTTCGTGCCACCGGACGGGCGGACATGCAAAAAATTCGCGCAATGCAAATACAGTCGCGCTCGCGCCCAAGCGACGAGGAAGCACTAGTTGGGCTTTATTTTTAATTGTAAAATGTGTCGGCGCTGGAAGGATGCTTGTTCTATAGTGCGCTGTAAAATTACACTTACTAAATAAAATGAAAATTACTTCTACTCGAACACGAAAATGAGCACCCCAACTAAATCAAAACGGCGGAAATACCGGAACTGCAAAACGACGATCAACCGACAGCGCAGGAAACCGAAATTAAATCGTGATATCATAAAGTTGATAATTAATTTTGTATTTATTGTAGCAGAAATCTCCACTTACCTTTTACGTGTGCATTTAATTACAGTTGCCAAGAGCAACGCTGATGAGCTTTTATTTTATGACTAAATTATTTTATTATCATACGAATCACATTTACAGCACTTTTCTATAATTGTTAAAACGACCAATTTAATATGAATTGCAATTAAAAACGTTTTTGTCTATAAAACCATATGAGTTTAATGCGCAGTGCGTGTATTAAATCTAAAATTCAATTACAGACTGTGTGGCACTTAAAACATGTGCAGTTTTCAGCAGCAACGCGCACGTATATAACTCACATCATTTCTTGCCGGTACGATTTGGAAGAATTTGTTTCGCTGATGCCCAATGATGGTACGAGTATAACATGTTCCTTTGTGTCTATGTTGCAATTTTTTGGGCCATTAAATGGCTGGCTCGCGCGGGCGTTAGAATATGCTCAATACGCGTGTTAGCCGCCACGGGGGCGGCGCAGGTTTATCGGATTGCTTGTTTCAGCTCAAACCTGGGCGGTAGCGTGGTTCTTCGGGTAGCTAACGTAACTTAAGTGAAAAGCAAATGTGTGCACGATCAGCTAATAATAAGCAAATATATATGATGGCATATTTCTTTTACTTCACAATTATGTAATTATGTAAGTTTATACGTACTTATATTCCGTTTTTTGCATTTGTTGGCCGAGGAGTGTGTGATTGACGACGCGGCTCAATTGATATATCACACGGTAGGTTATTTTACGAAATGCTGCAAGATAGCAATTTGAAATTTACGATGCCCCATTTGCCAGCGATGGCTAATACGGGTTTTCATCTTCTGCGTCCGGTTGGTAAACGCTGTGAAAAACGTGTCCGCGTAATCAAAAATTCACTCGCGCTTCGGCACGAAAACGACATTTCGTACTGCCTACTACTACGCCACTATTAACTGGTCGGTTATTACCCCGGCGCCTCCTTCATCGCCATTAACCCACACACGCCGCGCAAATAAAGTATATGTACACAAATTACTGCCAAGTCACGCCTCGGCGAGTATGTGTGGCAAATAAGTACGCGATGGAAGTTCGTAGCTCGTGCAATTCGTAATTAAAATTTGTATTCTCATAGCGGCAATTTCCTGCTCGCAGCGCCATTCCATTCTGGAGCAACTCAGCGCGACAAGCTTTTCCCTTGGTTGACGACTGCGTTGTGAAGTTGTTCAAAATTAAAAATGATCTTAATCATCCCGAAACACTTAAAATCTAGTAAATAAATAAATTTTTGATTTTGATTTTTAGAGATACTTCCAAGTTGAAAAAAAGTTGTAGTATGTTGTATTCTGTTAGTCATTTACTTTTGTGAATAAGCATATTACAACGCTTTAATAGAATTTATACCTGTGAAATCCGCACCTTCGCGTGTCATATTACAATGATGAACTTGTGCTTTTACCGCTGGGTTGATTCACCACTCATACAGCGTATAAAAACGTAGCTGGAGCTTGAGAAACGATGAGCGCTATATAAAAGACAGAGAAGAAAATGAACGCCATAAACATTCACACGTTACGTACAAGACAGCCGGATGGTTATGAATATGAATGTATAATATCTATATTGCCGGCTGCTCGTCTCGCGCAATGTCATAAAAATAACACACCATGTCTTGTAGTGACAAGGGTTCCTATTTTGCGAACTGTTGAACTCAAAATTTTGAGTTGGAAAACAACAACGCGAACGTCGTATAATCGGTTTATCAAAGTCAAGTGCACGAGGCTGAGAGCTTTCACATTGTAAATAAGAGTTCCACCCGTAAAATCGGCACCCAAGGTGTTTTTTTTCAGCGGATTGTCGACCCCACGTTTCTTGGCTCGAAAATTACAACGCGCATAAGCGGCAATGCAAAACATAACGTTTTAAGTTTGGCAGTTGAACCAATTTATTCAATTCA
>JAODGE020016899.1:0-13921 GCA_027574965.2 Ecitophya simulans | reverse complement strand
GGGACGCGACAATAAAACGCGTGTGAAAAACTATTGTGCACTCGATTTGAGGGCACTTACAAACGCATCATTCATTTCCGCCCGTAGCGGCTGCAGGAGCTACCCTTGGAGCCGTTTGACGGGCCGATTTGCGCGCCTTATTCGTACGATCAGCAAGAATGGCGTCGAGACTGACTGAGCGACTGACGTTGGTGCAAATTGATCAACTCGGAGTGCAAATTCTTAGCCGCGCGTCTGGATAATTCGCAACTAACATAGAGGGAGCTAATGTCGTCGCCGAAATGCGCTGCGAACGGTAATGCGGCGTAATCTAAATTGCGATTAAATCAACTGACAAATTAAAGAGTCATTAATAAAGTTTGGCGTCTCGCGTTTCGGCGCACGACTCAACAGAACTTGTAGATTCAACTATCTAATTTTGTCTTTAAAAACTTCCTAACCTAACGTCACTCTTACCCACTCCTAACTATAACCAAACTATAACACACAGTGACGTTCTAAAACCGCAAACAAGACTGTGTAATAATTTCACTCCGCACTGACAGTGTCGGGTGGTTGGGTAAACCGCCTCAGTTCAGTAGATGGATCCAAAGTCTAAAATTTCAAATTGAACTTGAACGCATTGTGTTTTATCGCCTCGCATGGCCGGTATTTGCAGGATAAAACAGTGGCCGGTCATCGTCACCATCTATCACTCTGCTGGAAGTTGGAATGGCACTCGTTCGACATCGTTCTCATGCAGAGGAGCGAGAGTGCGAACACTTCGACGCTGGCGGCTTTCCGTCGTTCGGAGGCGGCGTTATTAACATCGTGCCAAAATGGCAAATGGAATTGCCGAGAGGTGGGGCGCGCGAGCGCGGATGTGCAAGTCATCGAAATGCGAGCTCCGAACGAAATCCGGGACCCACATGACACTCGCGGGGCTTCATTGTTAAAAAACCAACGCGCATTCTAGCGACGATTTTAGAGTTTTATTACTGCCCTCCCGCAGGCATTTCGTACGATCGCGGAGTTAACTGGTAAGCCATAAGTATTAATGGCTGGTTGGGACGTTAAATGAAATTGTTACGACTGTAGGAAAACACAGAAACAATTTGAAGTTATACAAAAAGTCGAAATTAAAAATGCATTTAATCAACATTAACATCGATGTAACCATTTTCCATCATTCATCGTCGTCGTACTGGAAATCATTCGTCCGACATTATAAAGCCATTTGGTGAATTGATGAGAACACCAACAACACAACGAAACGTTTTGCACTTCTTTCTATTCTTGTTTTCTTCGTTGTTCTTATCTTTGGAATTTTCTGCGTGCAATTCGGCTTAATTAATAACGGATTATTAAAAAAAAATTATTCACGAAATTTACAACGTTTTCACGACGCGAGATCAGCAGATGTCGCCGATTATTCGAAAGTGTGTATTATGCACGAACGTTTCGAAACTATAATTTTATCGTGGCGTGCGCTGACATGTTGCCGAAAATTTATTTCCGATGTATTGCGCCGCCGTAAATTATTTATTAACTTTCATACGAAAATATGAATTCAATTACGCGCAATGCTGCTTCCTATATACGAGACGAATTAAGTGGATTTTATATATTTTATGCGTCGCTGTTCCGATGATAATTTTTAAAAGGTGTTAAGCAAGTGGTCGGTCAACGTAATTCGTACGCCGGCGCTCAAGTTCAGCGCCCATCAACTTCGTGAACGTGCCGAGATAAATGAGCGCCGAAGACGACGCGTTGTGAAGCACGATGTGAAGAAGAATGCCGAATATTATCGAATATTATCATCGTTAGCACTGAAAAAAATTCGAACGCGCCGTTCGACTTAATTAATTCGCATTCTGCAAAACGTCCAGGAACGACCAACGTACGCATTGTTAGTGGCGTTCGGAGATGTTAATGGTTAATGCCTGCCCACGAGTCCTGGATAATTTATACATTGATTTCGGAGCGTCTCCGGCGAATTTTTAATTTGTATGCGACGCTCGGGTTATAGTAATCAGAGCTATAAAAACAAATTAACTTCTCTCGGAGCAACCGAAGGGCCGCGCCTCGCGCTAATACGCGTTTTAAAAATGGGGGTTAACCCCATTATGCGCCCAAAGAGATTGCCGGCGTACCCTATCATTACGACATTCGACCAGCCGCGGCCAAAGAAAGAAAAACGTCCTTTTTGGCTGATGGCCATCCATCTATATCCATCCGCATATATAACCAACACTTGCATCACGCACGCACCTAAGTGTGGTATCAATCTCCCGAAGCATTCCGACTGCAAGCCTTTCGATTCTTGCGTTCGGCTCGAAGCACAACTGGATTAATAAGAAAACAAATTTATTACGTCCCGTCTTTGTTCGTTTTGAGCTTTCACAATCGCCGAGGACCGAATGGTAGCTGAAGGTGGACACGGACTAGAGCTAGTGAGAAGTTCACGGACGAAGATGGAGAAGGCCCTGAATGCGAGCGATGATTTTTATATCTCGGAGTGAAATCTCGATGGAAGTTAAGTGGGACCATCTGTCCAAAATTCACATTAATAGGGCATAGCAGAAACCATGGGTTAGGACTAATTATAATGTTAAAACAATTCCGATTATCGATGGCTCATCAAGTAATTTCATTTGAGTCTCTTTCGCGTTTAACGACATATGAAGGAAAATTACACCAAAACTCTGCACTGATGCAAAGTTAGCATCGCTCACAGGTAACTTCCTTTTGGGTCCCATCATAATGAGCGGAATAACTCGTCATGCATTATTGTAACCACCAAAGTATCGATGCCAAAAACTTAAGAATTTTATGATTCTCATCATGGCAACAATTATATATCCAATCTGTATTTGCAAATTCATTGAGCTTTTATTTAAAATATTGTTATAAATTAATTGCACTCCGCCATTCTTTTACATTCTTTTAGTATCCGACATAGTGCACAACTATCTCCAATTTGAGTTGTACATATAGTAAGTAATTCAGTTGATAGTACATTGAATTTCTACAAGACTACTCACGTTTGGTATCAAAAGATAGAGAATTTTATAGATATTTTATTATTGGTATCTTACATTGTTAAATTTTTACTCAAATGGGTTACATGCTGCGAATGGTGTACAAGAATTTTTTATTCCCTTTACATTAGATCCAAACATTAGTACCAGGACTTGATTTACCCAACCATCAAACTTAATATTATAGCTTTATTATAGGTTTTGGAATTGTATTCGGCGATTCTAAGAGTAGGTTATGTTATATTAGTGTATCTGTGTATTTGCTCATATTCAAATTATTTCAGTAACCATGATTTTATTGTTCATATAAAGAATACTGTGTCGCCATTACCAATTGATTTCCATTCGGTCAATTGGATTTTTAAATTGAATTTGGCGCTTCTGATATTAGGTTAGGTTAGGTTAGTGTCCCTGTGTACCTATTCATATTTAAACGATTTTAGTCGTAAAGCTTTAGAGTAAATATTACACAATGCGAGACAAAAATTATAAAGTATTTTATGTGCTGTTAGTTGAAATACATACTATAATTAAAACGCAAATTTGTGATAGTTATGCACCACCCAATCGTGAAAACATTCTTAATTCAGTGGTGTAAAAAAATGACAAGGTACGCATCAATGAAAATTAATTTTTACATGTATTTTAAAAGGATGTTCAATAAATTTTCAAATACAGATTTGACATATCTGTGCGTAATGTATTTTGTTAAAACTATTATCACCATGAGGATCATAATATTCTTAAGCTTCTGCTATCAATACTTTGGTGGTTACAATAATGCATGACGAGTTATTTCGCTTATTGTAATGATGCTCAGGTATTTCATATAAAATCCAAAACGAGGCTACTTGTGAACGATGCTAACTACGCAACGGTACCACTGCAATTATCAATGTGACTAATAATCCGATTAATGACCTCCGTTCAATGTAATTAATTATTTCGCAATGCGAACATGTTAAACGTCAAAACTCGCTTCCGCCACTCGAACGTGTTATTTTTGTGCGCGCTTCGATATTATTCGTTTGAAATCGTCGTCGGAGGGGAAGGGTGTCGATCATTATGCGCGCGTAACGCGTAAAACGCGTGTCGATGACTAGGAAAATCACGAAAATTAGTAATGAATTCCATTAAAGCTCCCGGCTCGTTGCCGAGTATCGCACAATGCGTTTGCGCACGACGCGTTCGCATTGTGCGCCTCGAATCGCGTCGTGTCGTGCCGTTCTGGCAGTTATACACGTTGTTGTTTTTTGATTAATCATATCGCCATCAATTTCCCATGAGCCATCGGGCACACGAGCACACGAACCCGCCAACCGGGACCCGAAATTGTGCGCCCGCTTGGGCTTCGCTCACTAGGCATAATTTGCATTCGTAATGATTTTGATAACGAACACCAAACAACGCACGTTTCAACGTATTTAAATATGTTTTTTAACCAGGAAAACGCCATCAATTATTCCTTCGAACGTTGAGACGATATCCTGGATATCGACATCAATTCGCCTGTGCTGAGTCAGATAAAAGTCGCAAATAATAAATGCGATGACACAAGTTATAATTGTTATTCGGGCGCAACATCAAGATCGTTCGCGCGTGCGAGCGGACCCGAAACGTGCGCATTGAAATTCAACCCCCGGCGTGCAACAATAGCAATCGTTTTTTGGGCGCGCGTGGCCTTATTGCGCAACCGTGATTTGGCAAAAATCCACCGCTCCACGTCCGCATCCCTTTCCTCTCCTGCCGGCGCGCCGAGCATGTTACCACTCTTATATAAATGTTTTTTATCCGGACGAATCCAATGAATATGTTTTTCGCTCGGCACGTCGCTGCCAATCTATTTTCGATGTGCATAATTTCTCTTCTTCGCGTGCGCCGCTTTTCGACAGCTCGCCCGCCACCGCCGCCGTAATCCGATTCGGGCGGCGCGTCACAGCACGCACAATGGAAGGCGAGTGATAAAAAAAACATTCTGAAAGTCACACGACGTCGCAACGCATTCGATGTGACGAGAAATACCCGGAATGGGGAGTTCGTACTATTTTGGACAGTCATCATCACTCTATCTCTATTACTTACGTACTATAATCAGTACCAAGCTTTTGCAAAAGTTGAATAATCCCAGTCGATTAAACTCCATGTAGTTTGTAGATGGGTCTGTACAACTCGAAAGTGCTAAGGTTAAAATTAGCTTGATTAATTGCAAATAATTGATCCATATAAGAAGTTTTCATCATATTAGAGATTGTTCCGATCAGTAAACATGGTTTTTAAATATTTATTATTGCGAAAATATGCAGTAATTAGTCAAGAACATCTCTAATATAATCTGGGTACTTAGATTTTCTGTTGAAGTCAAATAAATTGTAGCAGAACAGTCATCATCACTTTAAAAAAGTTGAAAAATGCTATTTAACCATTCAAAATTTCTGTAAAACATTGGCAGATGTTGGTAATACCGACAAGAATTGATATTGGAAATATGTTGATTAAATGCAGAAAATGTTTCAATATCTGTGCTATAATATTTTGGCAATTGGTTAACATGTTTTTTAGTAATAAACAAAACAACTCTCCCTGGTGTCCCTTACTATATCTATAATAGATTATAAAGAAAACATTTGGCTATCATCGTGATAACCAATAATTGCGCTAATAGGATCTACGTAACTAGATCTTTAGCGGAAGAAAAATAAATTGTAGCAAGTCAGACATCATTACTTTAGAAAAGTACAAAAATCTCATTCATCCAGCACCTGTAAGTGCCGATTCAAAACTTCTGTAAAATATTGGCAGATGTCGGTAATACCGAGAAGAATGAAGATTGGTAATATTGTTTTGATCAGTTAACTTTGTGTCATGTTATTAAAATCTAGAATTAATATAAAACAGAACCACTCTCTTTCTCTCTCTCTCTCTCCCTTCTTTCTGCTTTACGTTTTGTTTCTCTACATCTAAAACAAATAATTGCATCAATAGAAAATATGTACATACCTACAACTTCTATAAATTACATTCCAGTCATCATCATCATGTTTATATGAGACGATGCAACTGAAGTAAAATAAATAGAAGATGAGCTGTTATGCGCCGTTAAAGTTGCACTTGATAGAGTAACTAGCTCCAAGTTGCAATATGCAGAAAGCGAATTACCGCGTAATAATTACATCTAACGTCTAAAGATAGAAGAATCATTGTAATTATAAATTCATAGTACGTTTAATTCGTTTAATCGCTGCTGGCATTAACATAATTCTCATTTTACTGAAAGCAAACTAATCAACATCAGATATTTAATAAATCTTTATTGCCTACAACTTGCGCTTATTAAGGGAGCAACAAGGCGACATTAATGTGCTTTTGTGTCCTATCGATATTTATTAACAATCGACGAGCTGGTGCGATGCGCGATGAAAACCACGAGGCGTTCGACATGGTCACGCATCAAACGGCAGGAACGACACGAAATGAAAATAAATAAGCAATTTCGCACCTCGTGCCTTGACACCTCGCACCTGTATCGCCGATGGATTTTGGTCCCTTTTTTTTCATCGCTACGATATTTTTGGTAATGCCGACCGGCGCCGCGTGCGGCGCTCCATTGAATTTATTTCACATTTGGACGAGTTCCCAGGGCTCGTCCGTGGCGCTGTATCGATAATCTACGATCGCCGCGTCTAACAGAGACGTTTATTTTGGTCCCGGCGACTAATCCGGGAAATTATGTGGCGCACCCCCTGGCGTTTAACGTCTTCGCCGAAAGATGCGGCGCGCGCTGCACGGATGCGCGAACCGCGGGCGATTGCGTGCGGGCGAACCGTTTTAGCGGTTTATATAAATTTATTAGCGATTTATTAACCATCGGCAGCACGAGAACACGAGTAGGGAATGGTTTGCGTGCGAAGAAAAAATGAACACGTCGAAAAATCAGCTCCAGACGTCAGTCTTTTCCATATTTGTGGACGCCGCGTCGGATGCTATATAGACAGGATTAGGCAATCAAAGCATATCGAGTGCGATAATCGCGGCTTTATGGTCACGCCGGAGAGCTTTTACGCGAAGCTAGGGGGTTGGTGTGCGCGGCGCGTTTCGGCAGACGGCTTTGCGAGTCTATCTTATCGCGTAAAATTGTCGACGATGATGACTCCAGACGTTCCCCCGTCGAGACATCCGCTGAAAACGCGCGCCGAATGCCATAACCCCATTTGGACGCGCCGCCGAAAAAAAGTTATTATAATAGCGCGCGCATTACGCATTCTGATTGCCGCCCCCGAATGCCAATCGATGCGCGTTTTTGCGAATATGCGGTGGCGCGCAGACGCATCGCGGCAATTTCCAACTTTCCGTCAAGTTTTAGTCCTCGACGCGCGGCTTTATCATTTTTATTAAGCTCAAGATAAAAACGCGCACGTTTAGATTACCTGCACGCGCGCGACGTGGGAGTGTTTAACATTTAAACTAGACTCCGAGGTGCTCGAATTGCATTCGGCACTCGCAGATTACCGAGACTCGTCCTTGCGAACGTGTCAGGAGACGCGCTAAACTCTACCGAAAACTGCGACATCAAAGCCACAACATTCACATTAGTATGCGAGGTCATTTGCATATTAATTAAAGATTGACTCGTCAAATTTGTCTCACATAAATATAACTGCGCAGCGCAGCGCTTTCTGGCGGAGAATTAGAGAACTATTTGCTACTCAACTAGTGGAGTATTAAGTCGTGGGCGTTTTATCGTCCACATTTTGCTGTATCCTGTAATAATTAGGGATGAGGAAATCCAGCATAGCAGTGGGGAAGAAAATTAATTGAATTAGATGAAGTAATAAGTGCTGAGCGTATTGTTTTTTTTTTAACTCTACTGCTTTCCATCAAATATAACAATAATTTAATCATTTATTTGATCTCCACTATCGCTAACGACTTACCGCTACCGTTCGACTTGTTGGTCGATGCCCTTTTGCCTGAAATCGACTGGCCTAAATTCGAAGAAGTTGACGAAGCAACTTGAACGTTACACGTTTTAGCAAATGAACTCATCAGGAAATGAACTTTTGAATGGTATAGTACACTTGATCAAATCTTATGCAGGTCGTGGCAAACTAAGTGTTTCGTGTAAACGCTCAGAACTCATTGCTCAATCCCATAATAGAAACATTCCACCATTTTAGTTAGTAATTTTTAAGGTTTTTTGGAGAAGAATAAACCAACTGAATCCAATTTTACCAAAATAATTGACATGCCTCGTGAATATTTCCAATCAATGCGGACAGATGGCGTTCACTTAAATTGAAATATTATACAGGCAATTTTAGTTGCTAATTGGTCCTTTCAAAATAGACAATGTGCACTTGTAAAGATTCAAACGACATTTAGTAATGTTGCTTTTACGTTTTGTAAAGATTTGCTTAAAGTTTTCTTTGTGTGTAGCGTTTAAGATAATTAATAAACTAATGAATAATTCCAATGAGAAAGCATGTACAGAAGTGCCAACATTTAGCCAGTTGGCCCTTATATTAGAGTCTGGACATAATGAATTTTGGAAAAGTGCAATTAAAGAAATTCCCATTCCGGCTGGATTAAACCAAGCGTGCAATAATCATTTTAATACAAATTTTATTAAACCATATAGATAAACAAAAAAAACGAGGAAACTACTATAAAAATATACGTTCCAGACATTGGTCCGACTGTCCAGCCATCTATGCCGAATGATTGACACCATCGTCACCCTAGCTACGAAAGCTATACATTTTATCGATAAGTTAGCCATTTCTATTGTATATTCGACATTAACCCTTATAACCGGTTTTAGATTAGTTTATGGAGCCAACGTGTGCGAATAATATTTTCCACAAATGTCAACAGCTAAATTTTGATTTCGAGAAACATCCCGCTGTTTTAGTAGAACGTTTCTGGCACATGCTGACGAAGAATGAAGCTACTAATTGCAATTTTACGCAAATAAATGTCACGCCCGATATTAACTCCTATTACTCGGCTGTAGATTATTTCTTCGCGTCGTCGTGCGCGAATGCGCGCGTGTTGAACGACTGGGTATATTTATGGATTCAATTAAAATGCGCCCGGTGCCACCAGCGCCGCATACCGACGCGCGTCGGCGCCGGAGAATATATCACGAAAGTTTTGTGTTAATTTTACTTCAAATCCCGCCGGCTCCGGTGCCGGGGCGCGCGAGTCACATCGCGCAACGCTTTATTACTTTTCGCATTCGCGCGCGCAATGCATCCGCCAAGAACGCCGTTGGAGGACTGCATCGCGCCGCCGCCACCGCCGCCGCCACGCCGGCGAGGCCGAGACGTAATGGAAAACAAAACATCGCGCTCTCGGAGTTTCACGCTCGCGAATTAATTTCTGCGCGCCTTAGTTCTTACGGCGCGCGCGTCGGGCGCCGGAGACATTCATCATTTGATATTGCGATTCTAGTCGAGCCTAGGTAATATTAGTTTCAAAGTGTTTTCAACGCGCCGCCCGACGCTACGGCGTTGTCTGATAAATAACGACGAAGGATTTTTTCGTTGCAACAGTACTAAAAATGTGTGTTCCATTATAAATGTATAAATGTAATAATGCGTAAATACATTTTCAAATGTACGACTTAATATCAAAAACTGTGTCAAGGGGTTGGGAGAGAATACTGTGCTCTTTGGAATGTTTTGCTATCTATTGCATCACTAAACCACCAATCTTCGGCTTTGGATACGTATAAATTGTTGCCTTTCTATAAAAATTTCTTGATTAAATTGCTTCCTCGATTAATATTTTTTTCATAATTAGAATCAAATAATGTACAAAGCGTTTATTTTATTACTAATTATTGGTGAATGCGTTCAAGTATTTATTTTTATTTTTATTTATATTTTTTATTTTTTTAAATTTTTTTAATTTTTCTGGAATTAGTTTTTTAAGAGTGCTTCTTTTATTTCTGACTTTATTTCCCCCCCACAATTTTTTCTGATGCTTGCATGTCTGTCATTGTTAGAACCGAATTATACCAATTTTAACTGACAATAACAAATATACTGAAGTTTGAAAGCTAAAAATGCTACTTTATATTATTTTATCAGTTTTAACCCACGTGAGCGCCATCTGTGAACCTCCCCGTAACATACATCGAGTTAGTTTGGCTAGGCGAATCTTGCATCTTATATGAAATTATCTTGCTTTATATAATAGATAAAACTACATTCCCAGATGCCCGACTTTTCGTCCTCTGCTTTTGATACGTATGAATTGTTGCCTATACTTTTGATAAAAATTCCTTGATTTCAAATAAATATTTCCTTCGAATTAAATACGTTGATTTAATTGATATATATTGATGATTACCTATAACTATACAATAACAATAATTTTCTGGAATTATTTTTATTAGAAGTGCTTCTTATATTTCTGTCGCTATTTCTCTTACAAAATTTTAATTGTCAGAATAGCATATTTATTACAGTATGAAAACTAAAAATATCACTTAATTTTGTTTTATATTTTAACCTACGTGAGCGCCATCTGTTAATCTTATATTATATCATGTTAAAAACTGGGTCAATGAGTTGAAGAGAAATACTGTGCTTTTCGGCATGTTTATAGATGGCATCACTAAGCCATCTATTTTCGGCTTTCGATACGTATGCATTCTTACCAATGCTTTCTATAAGAATTCCTTTATTTTAATAAATATTTATTGATAGATGCTTACACCTGAACCATAACAATCATTAGTTTTCTATATTCTTCTCAATTTTTTAGAATTAGTTTTTTTTTATAAGTGCTTTAATTTATTACTGTTTCCCGCCCACAAGCTTTTTCTGGTGCTTGCATGTCTGAGATTTTTTACGAGTAAATTATACAAAGTTTAAGTAATAGAATAACAAATTAATTAAAGCTTGAAAGCAAAAATTTGACTTAATTTGGTTTTACCTCTCCGTAGTCGCGCCTATTATATATTATGTTTAGTCCATAGAAGATTGATAGATTGATTTGGTAAATTCCATGAAGTAAATTGATCGCGGCTCGGAATGGAAACGAAATGCACCTCGGAAGGTGTACGCGCACACAGGTCATATGTAACAAATTGCTTGTCAAAAGGTTCTTTCAATAATAAGTTCGTGTCGAAAACGTATTATTCATTCTTTTTTCCGCTGAAAGGCGCGCTGTTTCCCGTTTGTATTGGACGTTTTGTTGCTCCGGTTTAGTTCCGTTTTCGACGAAATGAATGCGCGCCGAGCGTATCAGTCGGAAAACGCGGAAATTGGCCGTTAATAATCGTACATCAGCGTCGAACATTTCCAGTCTTTTATTTGCATAAATCAATGGGAAATTGCTGGCGGAAATTTCGTAGCGAACACCGAAGGCGCGGGTCGGTAAATTCAAATATTCCAAACATATTCTTACATTAGATCAAAAGTACTTTACGACGTCACGCGCCGCTTCATTGCGACCAGGCCGAAACGTAACGTAACGAAACGACAGCGACACCGACCGCGAACAATTAACGTCTCTCTTTGTCAAAGTAATGATGAATGCCCCCTCGGTCGCATAAAACACCCAACTTTAAAACCGCGCGCGTAATGCCGACGAAAGTGCAATTAGAATTTAATTAATTATGCGTTGTGAATAGGCCCTTTCTGCCTTCCAGGCGAGGCGACGCGCAAAAACCGCGCGCCGCCCCTCGGTTCGTATTTCTTACTTCGTTTCGGCTGAACGTTCCGCGAGACGTTTTCCGCATGTCTCGCTCGCCCGGCGCCGTCGGCGAGGAGGCATCGGGCGGAAGGTTGCGCGAACACCGCGCGATTATGAAATTTATGCTCGCCGAAGAAACGCGAGTGTTTCGGCCGACGCGGCGCGTCGTCGGTTTGTAAAACGCGCATCACCATCGAGGGCGGTAAGCGGGTTTTCTGGGCGCGCGCGTGCGCCGGCTCGGAAGTAAAGCCCTGCGAGGGGTGTCGCCGCTCGCGACGCATCCAGCAAGGTGCGAGGGTCCTTAGGCGCGCGCCGGAATCCTTTCGTCGAGTGATTTAGATTACACTTAAATAATTTTCGCGCGGCGAAGATTATGACGCCGCCCGCCACCTCGCGCCCAATGGGCAAATGCGGAGAGCGCATCATTCGCGCGCTCCGACGCATCCGAAAAAGAGATAAAAGGACGCCCGAACGTCGAGGGGTGTCCAACCGAGCGGTGAATAACGCTCGCAATCTCGACCAGAAATAATATTGAGGCGAAATTAAAGATGCACAATTGTTTCAAGATTTTATCCTTTCTTGACGGCGTTGGATTATTAAGGATGCCGGCGTGCCGTGGCTTTGAAGATCTCGAGGTCGCTGCGTTTGGTCCGTTAATTCATAATCGCATCTTCTAAAACGACAACGCTGATGAATAATCACCGAGCGCTGGGGAGGATGGAAAGGAAGAAAAGCGAAGAAAGGGGCTTGCAAATTCCGCGGCCGGGCTTAATTCGGCACGAGAAACACAAACCCTTCGCCGCACTCTTTCGCAACTTCTACGCAAATCTCATTAAAAATAACACGACTTTTCGTCGTCCATTAAGACACTTGCTAAAAGCCTTTGCCGGTTCACCCTTCAGCAAGACATTCAATACGTTCTCACTTTAGAACGTTAAAATGTACATAGTTTTTCATCAAGACGGCGCACTTATAAATATTAAACTAATCCGCGCGACCTAGCGCCATCTATCGGTGTTCGCTCTACTTTTGGCGTTGCAAATATTAATTACAATTTAAATGCCTTTCCAATTACATCTTTGCTAATGGCATATGCTCCATCGTGTGTATACAAATTTGATTTTAATTTCGCAATTATCGCGGCCTTTCGTCTTGTGTTCAGTCTGCCAGAAGCTCCAAAAAGGTTGTAAGGTAGCCGAGACAGTGTCAGGACTGACAATTACGCGCACGTTATATACGAGCAAATATAAATTTGTAACAAATTTAATTACCGTTGCAGGTAGCTGAATGAAGCTGAATATGGCCGAAGCGAATTCCCATTTTGTGAAAAACATCAAGCAAGACCAACGGGAAAAACAAGTCGGAGAAGAAACGAATGGCGTCTCTCGCTCGAAGGCTTATGTATTTGCAGCGCATGTAATGTGTATGTAATGTATGTATGATGGCGACCGGCGAGCGAGCATTTCGTGTTTACAAGAGATTAAATAAAAAGGAAGCTTTCGTGTATAATAAACATAGTTCAAGATCGATAAGCGCTCGCCAGTCGGCGCGCTCGAACGCAAGGAGCGGCCATAAGGGCCGAGGACGAGGACTTTAAGGTAGCCGCGACGCCCGAATACAAAGCATTCGCGAACGTGTACCGCAACGACGCCAGAAACGACAAGACGCGCGTGCGTGGCGAGCGCGCAAACGAAAACGAAGTACAAATAATAAATAATGCGCGTGCAACGTACCCCTCGGTCCGGGGCGTTCGGTAACGACACACCGCGGGTTGTAGTTTGGTCGGAATTTGTATGAACAACAAATTAAATGCTATTAAAATAATAACGAAAATTGTAGCTCTAATATCGCTGCTTGTGTTAGTCGTTTTCGATTTTCATTAAAATCGAGAAACTAGAGACATCTAGCGGTGGCCGATCGTACCGTGTGCAACACTCGTCCAATGTTGTTGTTTTTTATTTTTAGCACCCGAAGACGCACAGGCGGTGGAAAAAGATTAAAATCCAATTTTTGAAAATGTGCTCGATAATCATACCCTTCGAAGGCCAATCAAAGCGACTACTCACGCGCACACTTCCAATGCCGAATAATATTTCACGTTTATAATCGATAGAAATAAAAGGCCTTAATTAAAAGCAGAAATAAACAAGAATAATTTGCGTTAACATTTTACAAATTCAAATTCTGCCCGTTGCACA
>JAODGE020016896.1:0-19433 GCA_027574965.2 Ecitophya simulans | reverse complement strand
CTCCCCCCCCCCCCTGGCTTGGGTGTACTCCTGCGCCACACCGCCCGCCCGTCCCTCTCCTCGCGTCTTTCTAGGAAATTGGGCAGTTCACTCTGTTGTCATTTATTAACTGAGCAGCCATCAGTTGTGGAGGAAAGGAGAGGAGTGAATCAGATACATAGAGAGAGCAATTGACACCGGCAAGGAATGCGTCGAAGAGCAAAGCAAGCAGCCTTCTTTCCTATATCGAGGAGATCCGCTGCGTCCGCGTGGTGTGTTGCCCCAGCGGGTCGTCTGTTGTCACTCCGACAGCACAATTTGTGCGCTGTGATAAGCTCGTGTGCCCAGCAGCTGCCTGGCGACAGTGCGGTGGTCAACACACCAGTTCTTCAGCACCAATGCAGGCATATATCGACACTCATGCGAACGAGTGTCGTGGCTCTCGGCACGGCCAGAGAGCGCAAGGTGACGCAGTCCGCGGAGGGCCACGGCTCCAGTGGGGGTGCAGCGGGAAGCAAAACTGCAAAGGCAGTCAGCAGCCCACAAAAATCACAGCGCCGTCAGCCCCGCACCGCAGCGGCGGCGGCGGAGGGTAAGCCTGCGCAGAGTGCAGTACGCATTCACGGCGCCAGTGGCGAAGGTGTCATTCACATTGATGTGGCGGCAGCGCTCAATGAGTGGGCAGCACTCCGAGTGAGAGGCCGCGCATCTCTGACGTCCTCCGGGACTGTCGCTAGCGTGCCTGACCACAGCAGCGGAGCCAGCGGGGGGGCAGCTGGAGCGATGTTGTCTCCACCCACGAGCGCGCGTGTGCCGCTGCCAAGTGCGAGACCAGCCTGGCCAACCTCTGGCGCTGACGTGAGCACTGCCGAGCTTGCGGTGCTGCTGCCGACGGTCCTTAAGCACCCGACAGACTTTGAGCAGCTGCACCACATCTTTGGCACCGCCGCGGTCTCCAAGATGGAAGGTGCAGCAGGGGGCAGTGGCTCCAGTGCCACCCACAGCAATGAGAGCCCAGTGACGACAGTGGTGGTAACTCGCATGGAAGAGGTCGTCGCGCCGGTGGATGGCAGTGCAGCGACTGTGCCCGCACTGCTGGCAGTGTTGCACACCATGTGGCAGCTCCCGACAAAGAACCCGGCGATGCTGTCGGTCTATGAGCGGCTGCAGGTCGCCTTGTTGGATGAACTTCAGGAGAAATGGGCGAGGGCCACAAGGGCAAAGGATCGAGAGATGATGGAGCACACACGCCGCCTGGTGTTGATCACTGTGTTTGAGCTGTTCCGCAGCCACCCGGGAAGGGACGTCAGCAGCACTGAGCGCGCGGCCGGGAGGAAGGCTGCTGGTGCGCGTGCCGGCGCAAAGGAATTGGCACGGCAGCGCGAGAGAGAGATGGAGGAGTCCATGTGGGTGGGCATCGTGGCGCGCGCCACCCAGGAGCTCCTCATCCCACTCAACAGCACCGGTGGCGGCGACGCGATCCAGGGGAGCACCAGCAAACTGCTCACACGCGTTGGACTTCTGCTGTTGGGCAGTGATTTGTGCGACACCGCGCAGCTCCCCGAGTCCGAAGAGGGGTCGCTACCGACCCAATGGAGGGCAACGGCGCGCCGCACCCAAGAGGCCTTCATGACATCCATTAGAGATACGCAGGCTGTGGTGCAGGCGAGCGAACAGGGGGCAGGGGCGCTGAGTGTGAGGCTTCAGGATGTCCTCGAGTCCTTGCATCTGTTACAACGCTTGGGTAGTATTTTCCCGAATGACTTTGTTACTTCTGCCGCCGAGCAGTGCTGCAACATGGTGCGATGTATGTGTGTTTCCGCGACTGGGGCGGCCACCAATCCCGCAGAGGCGCTGCAGTTCGTGCGGCTACTTGTCACTCCAGGCATTGTGTCCCGCGTGGAGGCTCTTCACACTGAAGGGCACAGTCCCTATTACTCGCGCACCACCACGGACATCTACACAGCGGTGGCCACCTATGCCCTGGCCCATCGCGGCGACCTGGTGGAAATGGTCGACACCGCTGAGCGTGCGCACCGGGCGACTTTTGTGGCTGCTGGAACAGCGGAGGAGACGCTGCCGGCACGCCCGCCACTGCAGGGGAGCACACCTCAACTGTGCTATCTGCTGCTCTGCGCGGGGTACTCGCCGGGGTCGGTGTGTGACAGCGGCCTCTGCAGTGGCCTAACGCCAATCGACGCCGTGGGGGTAGCGCGGGCCTGCGCGTACTTTTCTGCTGGTTTTGCGATCTCCCCGCTCCCAGTGAGGCTGCACACCGCACTGGTCCAGGGCGCCAATGCCCTCATCGCCCGCTGCGAGAGGGACACGAGGCGGCTGGTGGTCTCCTCTACCGACCACCTCGCCAGTGACGGCGGCGGCTCCGACTCAATGAGCAGTGGTGGCCGTGGAAGTTCGTCCTCGTTGCGGGCCCGTCTCACTCGAGGTGGAGCCATGTCGGCGGAGGCCGCGCCATTCGTCGCCACACCCACGGCGGCCACAGCAGCGGCGCCAGCAACAACGTCGCCGTACGCGAAGAGGAAGAAGAGAGCGCAGGGGAAGGTGCGGAGTCGCGATGGTCCGACGTTCGTCGCCGCCGCCGCGACTGCAACGGCAGACGCGTCGGTGGTGACACAGGAGGACATGACCCAGTTAGTGGACCACACCCTGTACGTTTGCTTTAACGTACTCACGGACTGCCTGATGCGTGGTGACACGGCGAGCGTGAGCAAACTGCTGCTCGCCCTCCTCCCGCTGATCAGCCAGGAGGGATCTACCGCCGTCCTCATGGAAGCTCTTACAGTAGTCACCGATGGAGTGCGGGAGCGCCTGACCGTTACTGGGGCATTGGACCACCACCCCCTGCCCACCACCGCCACCGCGCCGGCAGCCACACCAGCTGCGGGCCCCGCGCGTCTTCACTGCACGCCGCTGCCGATGGAATCTGCGCTCGCTGAGGTGACAGCGCTCTTCATGCCTAGGATATCTGAGAGTATCCTGCGCTCCCTTGGCAGCCGGGGAACCGCAGCGCCCACTGGCGATGGCACCTTCGCGAGCAGGCAGCGACGCACTACCGCCACTCCTTCGCCGGCGCACGGCGGTAGCGGTGGGGTGGCAGTGCAGCTCGGTCTGGCTCATGAGTCACTGTCACGCTTCACGGTGGCCGCGACCCTTTGCGGGATGACTCCCAACACGATGGCGCAGCTTGTGTCAATCCATACAGCGGTACTAAAGGCGGGCGGCGGGACCGCAGACGCGAAGACCGCTGCGGGCGTTGTTCAGCGTCTCGATGAGTTTGTCACTGATGTTGAAGTGCGGGGGTTCGGGGTCCCTCGGCATCCCCAATCTGCACACACCGTCACTACCAACTCCGCCGTTAACGCCGTTATCGCAGTGCAGTTGAACTCCTCGGCAGCGGCGACAGCGGCGGTGACGAGCAGCCACCTCGACCCGGCTCAGCACCGCCGCTACACGCTCTCCGCCGTCCACCTCCTCTTCCGCGTGTCGATGCAGCATCCTGTCGAGACCGAGCCCGCCGCGCTGCGTGCCTTCCGCATAGATATACTTGGCCCCAGTCTCACGGCTGTCATGGCGGCGGCGGCGGGTGGCCGCGAGGTGGAGGCAGAGCTGTCGCTCACCTCACTGACAGAGATGGCGGTGGTGATGTGCACGCAAAGCACAATACACAGAGTCTCCCCTGAGTTCTATCGGGGCCTCTCACAGGCGGTGACACGTTACATGGCGGCGCGGTCGAGCAAGCTGAGGAGCACCAAACCAGTGGTGGACTCCACCACAGGGCTGATGGCGGAGCGGTTGCTGTGCGCGGCGGCATCGATCTGTCGAAGAGCGAACAGCACTCTGACAGGGCTGTTTCTGGATATGCTCACCTCTTTGAGAGGGTCGCTGACGCTGGCGCAGTCCATGCGCACACTCGATGAGCTGCATCAACAAGAGGCGATGACCACAGCGGGGCCGGTGCTACAGATGCTGCAGGAGTTAGTACAGGTGCTCCTCCGCGATGACGAGCGCGGGGGTGGGGCGAGTGAGGGTCACAGCGGCCGTCGCCTCCCCAACACCACCACAGTGACTATCCTCCAAACACTGTCAAACTACAGTGTGGTGACCTCGATTCAGATGCAGGTGCCATACGCCCGTCTGCTCTCACGTCTGGTGCAGCCACAGCAGTCACGGACGATCTCCCGGCTCTCACTGCGCGACTGTGGCACACTTGTCTCAATCGCCGCCGCCGCCGAGCCCATCGTTGTCCTTCAGCAGCAGCGGCGGCAGGTGAGCGACCTCGGTCCCGCCTCACCAGCAATGGGTGATGCTGGAGAGGAGGAGACGCTGCGTGCTATACGAGAAATCCCAGTGACACTCTCAGTGCCGGTTCTACGTGCCTCCCAGCACTGCGCCCCCGCGGACATCCCGGTCATTCTTACTGGGTTCTCGCACGTAAAGCGGATGCGGCACAGCAGTGGTGATGATGGGCTGTGTGAGCGAGTGATGGGGGCGTTCATCTCCAGCACCATCCGCCTGACACACGCCATGTCTCCTGAGGAGGTGGTGGAGTGTGTGGAGGCGTACTGCCGTGCGGGCGTCTATCATCAGCACCTCTTCGGTGTGCTGCTCTCGCGCGTCGCGGATGTGAAGCAGCGGGTGTCACTGGAGCTCTCTATGCGCCTACTGCAGTGCGGAATCACCGCGGGCGACGATAGTGTGCGCACGGCCTGTCTCACTGCCTCCCAGTCTATCTTCACCGCTCAGGTGCGTTACATTCTCCACGCGGACCCGGACATGCTATCCTCCGTGGCCTCCACGTCGGTGCGAATCCTCGACTGCCTGCGCCTGTGCTTCCCGCGCGACGCGATCAGCGGGGCTGTGTTAGCCAATATTGCGGACTATCGTCACTCAGCTGGCCTTTCGGTCGTGCAGGCGGCCCTCCGGCTGGCGCTGGCGCGGGAGTGCACCGACCACAACACACTCCGCGTGCTCGTGGAGCACTGCATCACATTTCTCATCCCACAGTGCAGTCCACAGGAGCTGGCTGACACAGTGCTGCTGCTCGTCCGCTGTGGAGTCAGGTCGAGCGCTCTCCTTGCGGAGATAAAGACGCGGCTGGCGGACATCCCGGAGGGCGAACTGGACGGCCACACACTTGCCAAGCTTGCAGCAGCGATGCAGCATGCGTACATTGAGGGGGAGGCGGATGTAGCGTCGTTCTTTACTAATCACTCTGTGCGTCTGGCTGGCGCATATCTGACGGGCGGTGAGACGGGGGTCGCCGCCGGTAACAGCGGCGTGGGTCGTGGCACAACAGCAGCGACACCGGCGGGGCAGCGGACGCCGCCCTTCACAGTGGTAGAGGTCTCCGCGTTACTGCAACTGATGCACGCGGCTGGGGATGCGCATGTGATGATCGCGATGCCCGCAGTTGATGAGCTCCTGGGATATCTGGGTGCGCTCTGCAAGGTGGGTGACCCTGGGAGCTTGTTGCGGTGCGGAGCCACGTCACCGGCGGTCACTGCAGAGGAGCTTGCTGGCGTACTGCGGGCGTGCGTTGAACAGGCCAGCACACCAAAGGCACACATAGACCTCGTCGGATCCTGTGCAGGTGCACTGGAGGCACTGCTGGAGGGTACCTCATCTGGTCAGCTGGCCACCACCGCACTGGAGTTGGCACTCACCGTGAGGCTTGCCAGCTATCTCACGCGGATGGGCCTGTCGGAGCACAGAGCAACGCGGCTACTGCTCGACACCATATACGAGCGCCGTGGGGTCCTCCTGAAGCGGCATCTACTCCTCGCCACAGCACGGGAGACCCTCGTGCTGGCTGGGAGCACAGCGCACCCGCAACTGTACTGTGCCATCGTCGAGGAGAGCATACTCTAAGCTCGCGCATGCGCGTGTGTGCCATATAATTTACTTTTGTTCATCACAGAGTCGAAAAGGACGGAAACACCTATGAGAAGGGGGAATCAGTGTGGCGGAGTGTACCATAACCCGTTATCACACAAGCACGCATGGCTGCATCATATATATATATAGATATATATGTGTGTGTGTGAGTGTTTTTTTTTTGAGGATGCTGGGAGTGCAAAAGTGGAAAGTGTGTATGACGCCCCTGTGTATTTCTCTCTCCCGCAGTCTCCCACTTCTCGCTCATCCCCCTCAAGAGTGCGGACCGTCAGGGAGCTAGATTAGTTTACATATATGCACGTCTCCCTCTCTCCTGCCTTCACCTTCTTTTCTCTGTTTTTTTCTTATCAGCGTTCATTGTATGTTATTGGCACCGTGCTACTCCTGGGAGGGCATAAACACACACACACAGAGACACACTAGGCGCGCGTATTTACTAATCAAAGGTACATAGAGAGAGAGCTACACACATATATATAGAGAGTGAGAGGTAACGAGAAGGGCAGGTGCGCAAGCTACAGCGTACATGGCGGTTCCCCCCGGCGCTACTTTTAGAGAGCGATTCTCATCAAACCTATTAATAGAATTTAAACGCCAAGCCGTGCCCCAGCCGGAGGAGTGGCAGATTAAGATAGAGGGTAGCGTAAGCACCGGTCACACGCGCTCTGACCCCGGAGGTGGAGATCTCGACGACGCACTGGTTCACACCACTGTAGAGATTAACATGGGTGGCTTTCAGGCGGGGGATCGGGTTGTGATTAGTGTGTGTGAGGCACTGATGCGGGTGAGCTTTCTCCACGGGGATGGGTCAAACTACGCCGGCCAAGAGGGCCCGCAAAAATCGAGCCTGAGCAACGCACCCACGGAGTGGCGGATCATTCTTTCAGAGAATGCACTGACAGATCTCTCCATACGTCACCTGGTACTGCTGGCGCAGTGCTGCACGCCGGTGGTGCACCTGGACATCCGCGGCAACCAATTCAGCGTCCAGGGGAGCGAGGAACTCTTCAACGGCCTGAGCGACACCCCGTGCGACGTCCTGTACGATGATCACCGGGTGGCCTCGACGTCGCCGCTGCCGTCGCTCATGCCCACAATACCAGCGGCAATCAGCACCTCGGCTGTGGTTGCGCCACTCACACCCTCGAGCAGCGTCGATGTGAGGCCGTCATTCACTGCGGTTCGTCAGCTGCGGCGATCGCCGTCCGTGACGAGCTCGGACGCTACCACCCACGTGCGTGCAGGCTTCGCCGCGACGAGACTGCAGGGCACCTCGAGTGTGTCCTCGCTGGCAACCTCCTCGCGCGCCAGCTACTTTAGCGGTAGTGCGGAAGCTCTGAGGAGGCGCAGAGAAGAATTGTTCGGCGCCAGTGAGAGCAACATCGCGACCCCGGCGGTGCCCAAGGCGGATGTGATGGACACACCGGCACCAGCTGCCGGAGAAGCGTCGGGTGGCAGAGCTTCCGAGCGACGACCACCACCCTCCAGCAGCGCTGACAGTACAGATGGGGACGAGGACGCGGAAGAGGAAGAGGTTAGGCCGATTGGCGAGGCTGAGCTGCATGACCGCCACCACGCAGAGCCCGACCACCAGCCCCATCAGCCACCCCCCGCGCAGCCGGTCCATCATAGACCCGCGTCGGGCACGGAGGCGCAGCCAAAGGGCTGCTCCTCTTGCCATGCATATGCCCGCGATAGCCCCGCGCGGCAGCCTGATCGTCATCGCGACCCCCGCCACTACCAGGACCCAGACACCCTGAACCTTTCGTCGGAATGTGAGGGTGACACCAGTGTGCGGCACCCCACAGACGCACGGCTGCGAGAGCCCTTTGGTGATCAGTTGGACCTTACAGCGAACCTCAACCCCCTCTTGGACAGCGTGCTGGACCTGGCCGGGGTGTCGGACGCGCACGGGCGACTCCGCGATGAAGCCAACCACGAGGGCGCGGGGACACTGTGGAGTGTACTGGAGGCCTACGAGAGTTCTGCACTGGAGGCCTCCATTGACACCGCAAAGGAGAGCCCAGTGGTCACCGCGGGAGTGCCCGCGGGGCTGCGGAGTCCGCACCCCTACAACGTGCTCACCGTACTCAACATTAGTGGGAATCATCTGACGGAGGTCAACACGCTGCCCTCCTCGCTCCTGCGTCTAGATATCAGTAATAACAATCTCTCGCAGCTCTCAGGACTATGGCAGTGCAAGATGCTCACCGTGCTCAACGCGCGCCGCAACAAGCTGGGGTCTATCTCCGGTCTGGAGCGTAACGCGTGCATGGCACACCTCTTCCTCGGCCACAACCGGATCAAGGCGGTGGAGGGCCTCGCCCACCTCCTCCTACTAGAGACCCTTGACCTCACACACAATCAGCTGCGCGCACAGTCCTCCATCCGCGCCCTGTCACTGTGCTCCGGGCTGCGGCATCTCCTCATCAAGGGGAACCCCCTGATGGCCACCATCGCCGCAGGCGGGAGGCCTTTTTTGCGCAACCTGTGCCCCACACTGCTCGTCATCGACGACGCGAAGCTCAGCTCCTCGCGAGTGACAGAGGCCGCACAGGCGGACCGTGATTGGCTGCGGAACCCAACGATGATCGACACCACATACCAGCGCACATACACTGGCGCTTCGCGGCTGGACAGCAGCAGTGTCAGCGCGATCACTGGTGGTGGTGGCACAGGACGCGCCGTCACAGCCCCCACGTCGCGCGGGCCCACGGCCACAGCGCAGGTCTCCACAATCAGTGGGGGTGCAAAAGAGGTGACAGGGGCGGCGGAGCAGCACCACTCCATGAATATGCTGCACATGCTAACACGTGGCGTGACCGCCCCGACTGGGTACGGCGACAGCGCGGTGGCCACCAACGCTGCGCGCCGCATCACACTGCAGGCGCGGCTGGAGGGGGAGCGAGAGCAGAAGAAGCGCAGCGCCGCAGATGGTGTACCGCTGAGGACCGCAATGATGAAGAAGCTAGCAGAGGAGTCCAAGCGGTATTTGGAGACGACGATTGTGGAGCGCCTGGCTGCACAGAGCGCGGTCAGCCGCCGCAGCCCGAGCACGGCAATGCCAAGCCCGGGTGGCCTCGACCGCCCTGCCCCTCGCGTGACCAGTGACAGGGGCATGCCTGCTCCAGCACACAGTGTCGACGACGTCCTGCGGCCTTACGTCCCAGCACGCTATAAGCCCCCACGGCGGGCTGGCAAGCGGCAGTCGTCGCCGCCGGAGCCGCGCCACCCACCAGCACGGTCACGGTCACGCTCGCATGCGGAGCACCGGCAGCAACAGCAGCTCCCAGAGGAGCAGCCAGTGCGGGTGAACCCGGAGTACGGGCGCGATCAGCTTGGGGAGCCGGGGATGGCCACACCGCCGCCCTTCACCTCCTCCTACACTGGGCTCTTCGCCGCGAGCCGCCGTGGGGGTAGTGACGCACCGACTGACGATCCCGCCGGGATAGTTCCTTATGACGACGCATCTGCCGTGGACCCACGCTGCTCCCCGATCCGCAGCGCAACCGGCGCCAGCTCCGTGAACACATCCAGAGTTCATGAAGCGGAGGTGAGGGCCCTGTTGGTGCCGCGCACGGATCCCGGCGAAGGGCACTCGCCGCTGCCGCGCGCCGCCTCTTCCGCGGCCGCGGCTCAAAGCACACGTCGGCCGAGCAGCTCTCCACAGAGCAGTGGGGGAGGAGCGAGAATTGTGGTGCCGAGGAACCCATGGTGGGTGCCCGCCGCCGCACCCCACCAACCGCCACCGCAGCGGCGCCCGCCGCACTCTGGCGCGGCTGCCCAGTCACGCGGGCGTCGGTCCTCCAGCCCGAGCACGGACAGCAAGAGCAACCGCACCGGCAGGGCTGCTGGCCAGTCGTCATCTCAGAAGCAGCACCAGCAGCGAGTGGGCCTGCGCACGGATGCGCAGCAGCGGCGGCGGGTGCAGGAGTGGTGTGGGCAGCTGCATGACGACGTGGTGAGCATCCAAGCTGCGCTGCGGAGTACAGTGACACTCTTGGAGGCTCAGCGACAGCGGGGGATGCCGGTGCCGGAGCTGTCACGGGAGCTACCCAAAACCTACTTGCTGGAGAGAGAGCAGTGTGCGGAGATCATTGAGGGCAGCGGAATGCTGGGTGACACCGACATCCCAATGGAGGTGGTCCTCTACTATGATCTTGGGAGAGACGAACTCAACGGCGGCGACCCAGCGGTGCGTCCACGCGGCGGTGGGTCGGAGGCAGAGCATCGCGAGCGTGAGGAGGTGCTCCGGCACGTGCGACTGATGGGGGACGTCAAGACATGTCTGAATTACATGTTACTGCTGATGCGCACTGGAGAGGAGAGAGTCCTCCAGCGGTACGTGGATCAAGTGAAGGACAGCCTATAGAGAAGGGATCAAGAGTAAGTGAACGATTATTTTTATTTTAAAAAAGTCAGCACAGGCACGAATGAAGTGCTCATCTATACATGCATAGACACATATACACATAAATATGTATATGCCATTTTTAAAATATATATATACTGGTGCCTTGGTGTGCACAGACTCAGTTGTGTTTGTGCACGTGTGTTCGATGTCATGAAGTGTACGAGACCAGGTTATGGGAGGGGGGTCGCAAAAAGAAATATATGTTCCTTTGCCATCCCATACTATATACTGCAGGGGGGAGGAAGGGGGGGCTTGAATCCAGTTTGCTGGAGTGATGAGCGAGAGTTGTGAAGGATGCGAATTAGTAGATGGCTCCTTCATATACCTCTACATCTGTCCGTCTTTCTCTCTCCCTCTCGCTATTTATATTTTTCTTGCTGCCGATTGCGCATCAGCCAAACGCACATTCAATTCTCCCAAATAGTCGGAGAATCCCCTTACAGGTGTACACGCACACACACATCAGTGCACATCTCACCCACAGGCGTAGTGCTACTGGGGCCCAACGATGAGTAATTCTGAGGGGCGAGGAAGTTACTCCTCGATGCTCTCCACATGCCGCGGCACCCCTGACGAGCTCTCTATCCTCCGCACCCTCATCGAGACACTGAGCGATGCAGAGCGGTTGGCGTGCAGCGAGGTCGAGCCCAGCACGGGGCCGATGTCGGAGGGCCAGCCCACGCTTCTGCGGGATCTCTGCAAGGCACTCGTAGATGGCGCGGGGCCTGTAGACGCGAACTCCAAACGTGATGGACGCCGAGACACAGCTCCACTGATCTGGCCGCGCGAGGGCTCTGCCACGCTGCCGGAAGCCGCCCAGCGCCTGGTCTCGCTGCTCACTCAGATCCCATCCCCCGGTGGCAGCAGCGGAGCTGATGGGTGCGAGCAAACGTTGGATGAGGCGGGTGTGCTCCTGTGGCTGCCACACTTAATTCTCCCTCTGCTCAGTCGCTGGAGGCGCGACAAGCAGAAGCGTCATCTCGCAGCGCAGCAGCAGCAGCCCACCACAGAGACTGCGGGGCACACAGGCGCGCTCACCGACTGCCAAGTGGAAAACCTCACCTGCGCCATCATGGATGCGATCGCCACCACGTACCTCCGAAGAGCTAGTGAGCAGTGTCGTGAGTGCGAAGCGGCACTGCCGACGCAAATAAAGCAACGGCAGCAACGAGCAGTTGCGCGGACGCAGATCTCTGTGGAGGCAATGTATTTGCTCGGATCTCTGGCGAGGGCGGCGGGCTCCTTCAGGGCTCTGTGCGTGGCGGCATCTGTGCTGCTGTTAATGGAGGTCGAGTGGGCAGCGCTGGAGGCCCGCCTGGTTTATGCGGAGGCAATGAGTGCCCCAGCGTCGTCGAGAGAGCGGGTCGGCGAATGCGTGCAGGCAGCAGTGCAGACAGTGGCGCGCGGCTGTGCCGCCGAGGTCGAGATGCTCTGGCGTGAGTGTCTAGGTCACTATGGAGGAGCGGTGTACGGTGAGCCCGAAGATGAGGCGGGCGTCACGGCCGCCGCTGCAGATCGGTTTCACGAATCGCACTGGGCCCTGCTGATGTCTCTCACTGTATACACGCACGTGGCTGTCGCTCGCCTCGCGGGCATCGCGCACGCAAGCGATACGGTGGGGAGTCGGGGCCAGCAGGAAACGCTGGCAGCGGTGGCGGGCGTGGTGCCCGCGATGCTCCGCCGCGTGCAGGAAGGGCTTACGCGCTACGCCAGCAGCCGAATTCACGTGGCGGCTGTGACCGCTGAGGAATTGCGTGGTCCTTTGTGGAGCTCGCACAACACTCTGTGTCGGCGCAGCTACATGTGGGGTTGCGTGTCCGATCAGCTGCGCATCTCCATGGGCTCCGCAGACATTGCGGCAGCGGCGGGCAACAGCCCCACGGTGGACAATGCTGATGGCGATGTTGTCGCTCAGCTCACTAGCTTTTGGGGGCGCCTGCTCGTGGTGCATGAGCAGCTTACCACCGCGCGCGCACCGGACGAGGCCGGCGCCGTGGCGGCCGCTGTTGGGGGTGTGGAGGTGACAGGTGGGGGCGATGGCACAGGGATGCTGCAGAACATGCAAGCGCGCTACAGTCAACGTGCGCTCAGCTGCCTTCGGCGCGAGTGCTACCGCACCAGTGCGAGGACCGGGCCCGCCCTCGCGCTCGCCAAGCGTCGCGCTGCACTGGAGGAGGAGGTGCTGACCGGCAGGAATCACTACAGCACACTGCTGAAACGCCCACGGGAGGATGCGGAGACGGGCGCGGGTGCGACTGCGGGGGACGGTGGCGAGCGGCCTCTCGCGCCACCACACCAACCAGGACGTGATGGTGCTGATGGTGGGGAACCGACAAAGCACCGCAGCCAACGCTCCTCCTCCTCATTAGCATCACTGTCGACTCCTTCGTCGTCATCGTCCGCGGCGACGGTGAGGTTGGCCCAGTACATGGACGGCACATTTACTCAGATCTATCATCCTAGCTGCTTCGCGATCCTGCGCTCAGAGCGGCAACGAGTGCTCAGTAAATCACTGCGCAGTCTTCACGCCCTCGTCTGCACAGAAGCCCCACATCTTCAGGAGCGTCTTCACCCCCACCACTGCGATGCCCGGCAGAGCAGCCCTGGGATAGTCGCGGACGAAGAGTACTGGTCGTCGGACGAGGACAACGACGTCGCGGAAGGTGTGAGGGCGGGGACGAGCGAGATGGAGGGGTCATCGTCCCCCAATGTGACGAGTGAAACCTGGCTGAGGGGGTTTAATATCTGCGGCGGGTTGGCGCAGGACACTCGGCTCCGAATGGCACTCGTCCATGCGCTCTTCACGCTGCAGGACCGGCGTGGGAAGATCAGCGCTGAGGACCATGAGGTGCTCATCACAGACTTGCTCCCCACGCTCGAGCAGCTCTCCCGCCCCGCCGACGAGTACCCTCGCGATGGCGCAGTGCAGCCCCACCAGCCCAGCGCGGCGGGGTTCTGCATGCTCACCCTCATCGCCTCAGGGATGCTATCACTGTCGTGGAGTGTGGAGGGAGTGTATCTGACGCTCCTACGATACCACGCACTGGGGCCGAGTGCGATGCTTCTGGATGGGCTGTCCGCGGAGGTCTGCATGGGGCGAATGGCTGCGTGGGTGAGCGCTGGCCCCGATCGCACCACCAGCACCAGCAGCGGCGCTGGCGGCGTCACGGAGAGTCTGGAGGCCGTCTGGGCCCGCATGGATGACGTGCACAAGCACCGCGATGCCTTCTGTGCCGCCCTTTCCGCCGGTGCAGTGGGCATCGACGACGCCGTGATGGACCACAACATGCGGCTGGTGACGCCGCTGCGGGTGCCGCGCGCGTGCAGCACTGTCGTAGTGGTCGCCGCGTACAGGACTCTGTCGCGTGAGCTCTATAAACTGCGGAGCGCATGGGAAGAGCAGCGCCGTCTGGCGGCGGAGGGCGACGCGCGAGACTACTGCGACCGCACCGAAACGTTCTGCGCGAGCTCAGACGTGGCAGTGCTGCAGACCATTGTACGGCTGGTTCACCGAATGGTTTTTGGTTTCCAGTTTCAGCCGCAGGGGCTTCTGAGGCTGTGGATCGGGTACCTCGCCCACCTGTTCTGCGCGGTCGTCCCTGCAGACAACGACACAGTGGAACTGATGCCGCTCAGCTGGCAGCAGAATCATAGAGTGGTGAATTGTCTCGGTGAGTCTGTCCCTCGCACCGGCTGGCGTGCCGTACGCGAGGCCGTGGACCGATCCTCCCAGGCGGATCTCCGCGTGGCACTCGGGGAGCTGCTGGCGGACTTGGCATTGATGACGCTGACAGACCCGCGAGCCCCACTGGAGTGCCCGCCAGCGTACCCGCCGCAGCAGTTCTCCCCTGATCACTCCGGGGCTGAGCGACAGCGGGGGTGGGCTATGGAGTGCGGAGTGCTGCAGCGACTGCAGCCGCACGCCGTGCTGGAGGCTGTGTGCCTCTTCCTCTCGATCGACACCATCATGCCGCCCGGCTCAGGTCGTGAGGCCAGCGTGGAGGTGGCAGCAGCAGGACTTGGTAGCTCCTTCCTTGGGCTCGGCGGGGTAGTGAGGTTTTGCGAGAGGCTGGAGGAGGTCATTGTCGCCGGCAGTGTGACGGACCCGCGGCTTGCCAGCATGATACGGTGTGTGTGGGCGGTGGCAGATGCCACCGTTCTGCGACATTGAGAAGAGGCCCACCAACAGAGGAACAAAAAACTGTCAGAGGGAGGGGAGGGGGGCGGGCGGGATGGTCTCCTCTGCGTCATCCACGCACACAGGACACGTGTCAATACAGTTGGTTCCTCTCTTCTCCCTTTGCTTCCGCGACTGCTGCCGACTGGTCTTTTGCCGTATGCGTGGGTGGGGTGTCCTTTATCGACAAGAAGGCTAATACGTGTATATATACTTATATATATGCGGACACGTATCCCCAAAATTCGTTAGCGAAGTGGTGCACCGACAACAGGAGAGTGCACTTGAGTTCCCTCGCGTCTTTGCTGGCTCACATCGTACCCCTCATCATGTGTTGTGTTGAATTCATGCAATGACCAAATTCACTCCCCTACCTCTTTCCCTCTTTTTTCTTATCACCCGTCTGTGCAGCGAACGTCGTCTTTGATACATTCTTTCCGCTTTCTCTCATTGCTGTATTCCGCAGGCAGGGGTGGTGGAAAGGAGAGGACAGGGCAACGCATTTCACCCCGCTTATTCATATGAATGAGGTGTGTTAGGCACTCGCAGCCCATCTCGGCCCGTTGCCTGGCGGGGGTCGGCGTAGCGTGTCTGCACTCCACTAAGCGCGACATCGGTAACAAGAGTGCTGGTGACCCGTCTCTCAACGCGCTGTTCTGCGTGCCTCCGTGGGCGGGAGCCACAGTGTCGCTGCGGGCGGCCAGAGAGCTCGTAGTCTGCACTGGAGCCCCAATCCCTGACGAGGGCAGCTGGCCAGGAAGGATCGCGGAGGGTCTCATTGTGCCCTGCAAAGTGCCTGGTACCTCTGCTGAGGTGGCAGCGCTGCAACGGCGGTCATTGATTTCTCTAAGCATTCCGCACATCTCCTCCCCTGCGTCGCGCTCCGAGGAGCTGGAGAGGTTCCTGTACGGTGTGCTTGTGCCGACACTACTGCTGCAACTCCCGCAGCGAGGTGGCCGACACCCGCCAAAGGGCAAGCACAATGCAACCCTCAGCCTGGCAGAATGCCTGGCCTTGGGTGTAGCGCGGGGGCCGCCGCCATCTGCGAGCATGCTCGCGGATGCGGGTGGGACGGTCCCGCTGATGTCGGGCTCAAAGCGCGGGGCCGTCCCACCCGCGCCTGCGGGGCGCTTCGCGGAGTCGTTTGTGGAGGATGCACTCCATTGCGGCGTGCGGTGTCGGCTGCTGAAACCCTGCACGAACCGCAGCCAGCGCCATACCCGGAACGGACGACACACAGCGGCCGCGGGGGATGGAGAAACCTATCTCCTGGACACGGATTATGTGGTGTCCGATGTAACCGCTCCGCCGCTGCTCGCACTGTATGTCTGGTATATCCTCGAAGTGGTGCCAACACTTCTCCAGCTGAAAGGAGATGGGGAAGCCACCACATCGTCATCAATGTCCACAGACGACCCAGTGGAAGGTGAGACGGTGGTAGTGCAGCGTGTGGAGGCCGCGTTGAGGATGTCCTCCCACTCGCCTCACAAAAGCGGTATCTCACCGCTCCCACCGTGTGTCCGTCAACGACTTGCAGATGCGTCGTCGTCGCGATCGCCATCATCAGACCGGCGATCTATGGTGCGGCACGTGGTGAAACTGATGTTAGAGTGCTGGTGGAAGCCGGTGGCAACAGCGAGTGGCATCGCAGCGGATCGAGGCCAGCAACCGCGCGCAATGTTCGCCCTTTCCGAGGCTGCACAGGTGGAGCTGGCAACTTCAACGTACCAGCACGTTGTCGCGACACTGGCACGCCGGCCCAGCGGCCTTCCACTTGATCAACTCTCCCTGTATCACGCGCAATGGCCTGTGGCGCGTGCCCTCCTCGGGGTGGATGGGGAGCTGGAGGATATGCTGAGCGCCGTGGCAGCCGTGGAGCTGGCGGTGACACTCGGCAGTGATGACGGTGATGCCGCCAAGCGGTCTCCGGTGGTGTCACTCGTGTCAGCGCGGCATATGGGGAGTGGCAGAGAAGGGACAGTGAGCAAAGCAGTAGCGGCGTGGCTGCGTGTGGCACGCCGCCGCGGCAGCCCCCTCCCACCTCGCACGGGCGGCGGCGCAGACGGCAGAGAGGCGGCAGTGGCGGCATTGGAGCGGCTCCTCTGCCAGCACAACTACACAGTCTCCCCAAGCAATCCCAAACAGTTTCTCAAGGAGGTCGCCGTCACGATATCACTCTCGCTTTCCCTGCGCAAGCAAATGAGCAAAGCATGCAGGGCGCGAGCGAGTGGGAGCGACATGGCAAGCACGGTGGTGACGAGGACGATATTGTCCGCAGAGCCCCCCTTCACCCTCGGGAGGCTCATTGAGCGGAACGTAGATCCCCCAAAGAAGGTCTGCACAGCCGCAAACGCACCATGGATGCGAGAGGTAATGGGTCTCTTCCTTCTCCTCCGGTACGACCTCGTCAAGCTGCCCGACGCGGTGCTGTCGCGAATTGTCACCGCTGCCAATGCGGAATGTGATGCGAGTGAAGCGGGTGACAGCGGCGACAGCGCGATACTGCGGTGTTGGACCGATAGCCTAAGTCAGGAAGCGGCGGCGCCGTCGGAGCGGGAGGTGCAGGTGTGGCTGCATTCGGAGTCGTGGTCCCACCACTTATCTGCACGCAGCATGGAGGAACTTCACGCCTTCTACGCGGCAGTGGTCGTCCCGTTCCTCTCGTCCTGCGTGTGGGGGCTGCGGACGCCAGCGGGGTACGCCAGCTCGGACGAGGCACCCGTGCAGACCCCACTACGTGGCACGTCAGTGCCGCTGCGTCTCGTGGAGCAATATCTACAGCTGTCGCGGCTCCCGCCTGCTCACACGGAGGCGTTCCGATCTTATTTGCAGCGGGAACTGCCAGTAGCCCCTGTCGCTGGCCAGGCGAACGAGACGCTGGAAGTTGTCCGCGGGCCCTTCATCCTCAGCGCAGACTTGCAGAGCGTTATGGCCGGCCTGCCCTTGGTAGACACCGGTGCTACGGAGGCAATCACTGCCCAGGCAGATGGACGGCTGTTGGAAGCCATCCACGGAGCCGTGGAGGTTTCAGCGGCAGTGGCGCCACCTCACGAGGCGCCATGTCAGACTGCCGCGGCTGTGCCACAAACGTACATGGAGCTCCTCGACGCTGTGGTCGCCTCTCAGCGGCGAGACCGGCTCCTCTCCTTCACACAAACTACCGTCCGGGCTGTGTTTCTGTGCCTCCTCCCGCAGCTCCGCCGTGCCTCCGTTGCGGGCTGGCGGCTCGAAGCTCTGCAAACCAGCGTGCGGTGGGGCAGTCAGTACAGCTCCGTCTTGGGCCCTCTCACGCACTTTCTCCTCGCCTACGAGGATTTCTTCTTCACTCTCGTGTGCGGGGACCGTCGGAGCGGCGCCACGACACCCAGGGGCGCAGCGTGCAGCGACACCGTCTTGAGCGGGGAGCTGGCAGCGGGGGAGGGGTTCCGTGACGGGAGCGGCCTGACCGCCAGCACGCGCGTGTCTGTGTATGTGGGGCGGGTGGGCCCATGGACGATTTACGGCCGCCTCCTCGCACGCCTCTTCCCCTCACATAATGACTTCCCGCTCGGGTACATTGCCGAGGCCTTGTCGTGGGGTCGATTTTTCTCCCATCAGATGGGTGACCTGCCCTCCGTCTACGCCGCAGTGGGGCGCAAAGTGAAGGATGGGATGCTCTTGGCTCTCACACCACCACCACCACAGGCAACGCTACCTCTGACGTCAGCGCCCTCATCATCTCTTGCATCGCTGTCACCGTGTCGGTCGTGGGGCGATTACGCGGTGCTGAAGGTGCTTCGGCAACACACCTCCGCTGGCGTGTCCGGCGACGACGTGCGCTACGACAGCGATGGCTCCACATGGCGCTGCCTGGACGCCGGCGATGTGGCTGGTGACCTGGCAGCGCTCCTGAGTGAGCCGCCAGCGGAAACCGACCCCGTACTGCAGTACCTGCAGGAGCGGTATCCGCTACTGGTCCGCCGGGGAGTGCGCCGCAGTGATGAGGCGGGGTCAGACGACGTCGTTGAGGTACTGCTCTCCCCATCCGCGGCGCAGCTGCGTAACATTGCTGCAGTGGTGGAGACATACGTGTGTCCGCACCTGAGGCGTAGCCTTCCCCTGACTGTGGAGGCGTTGGAACACCTCACTGGGTGGAATCAGTGGACGGCACAGCACCACGCACTGCGGTGCCTCAACTTGGGCACCGCGACATCGGCTCATTGTGTATCCATGACGGGACTGCTGTGGATCTACACCAGGGGCCACTTTGTTAGCGCGAGCTCAGCGAGGACACGCCACGACGGCAGCGGTGACACAAAGCTTCTCACTGTCCATATTGTGGAGGCACCGCAGCCGTGCGTGCTGGTGTGTCCAGCCCCTCACTATTGCAGCCTGCAGGACTCACTGCTCGACCTGAACACACTCTCTGCACACACATTCCATAATTGCAATGAGAGTGCTCATGTGTGTCCATCTGCACTAATGTGGAATGCCTTTGCGGCAGAAAAGACACTGCTTCCTGGAGAGCGCCCCGTCTCTCTCATTGAGGTGGTGGCCGAGGCGGAGGAGCTGAGCAGCGTCGCCGCCCTGAACCGCGACGCACTGGGTACTCAGTGCCCTGTCGTCGTTGCTCCCGAGAGCGGTCTCGCGGAGGCGACGTTTAACGTGGTGGCTGCTGGGGACGCCTTGTGTCCGGATATCGTTGTGTGGCGTCCCAGCGCTGCGGAGTAGCCGCGTGTGTGTGTGTGTGTGCATTTGTTGTGGATCCAGCGGATCCTCGCTGAATCATCTTTACAGTTACAAGTTCGCTTTATAATTTACGGTTGCGGCGACACAATGACCAGTTTCTCTTGGAATGGCGGTGGTGGCACTGCCGTCATTGCAGACAACCCACCCACACCCCCCCCCCCCACCCAATCGCTGTCTACAAAGCCACTCCCCCCCCCCCCCCCCCCCCCCCCGGCGAGTGGC
>JAODGE020016893.1:0-13597 GCA_027574965.2 Ecitophya simulans | reverse complement strand
GATATTTTTTTGGGCGTGTTAGTCAAAAATGACGTAAATGATCGGCTAGCAGATCTAGGGCTAGGTTCTCACCGCTGAAGAATTTTTATTCTTCCCGGCTAATAAAGATGAATCTGTTTGTCGCCGCAGCCGTCAACGACATCGTTGTTTTATAGAACGCGCATCACAAAGCAACACAATACCTAATGCAAATCAGCGCGTGCGGCGGACACAAAAGACGACGAAATATCCAGGGTTGTTGGGCCTGTCATCTCTAATTCTGATGCATAGACGCTTCCGGATTGTTGTTTCTGGAACTAAAGAAAGAAAAAACAAACAAAAACGTAACGAACGTTCTACATTCGCAAACGCAGAAGGCATTATTAAGCGCGCTCCAACGGGGGCGGCAATCATCCGTTCGAGTCGCCAGTTGTGGACCGAAATGGAAACATCAAAGGAAGTGCGCGCGTCTTATGGCGCATAATAATTCACACGTCATAAACTTTCGCACTAAACGAAGTCGGAGCTTCGAATGCGACGAATTGAAGAACGAACGCGCCGAACAATAGCATGACACGGCCGTCGACGCCGTTTTGGCATGTCGACGAATAACGAATAATGCCCGCCGACTGGTGTTTGCAGTATTTAGCACGTTTTAAGAGACTTCGGCACACAATAAACGTTTCTGACCTTTTGTAACGTCGCATTAGTATCATTCGGAGCAAATCTAACCGTGCGTGAGATGATTAAGACGAACGCGATTTTAACACGTTTTAAAGATCATTTCTTATGACTCCTATGACATATATTTGTTTTCTCACTTCGTGAAGATGCCGGTGAATGCGGAATTGTGAATGAACCTGGGAAAACGCCAGCAGGGCGCTACGCGGCGAGCGAAAATTTATGGTAATATTTACGGTTTTTGTGGAGTTCTTCAATGGCCAAACGCGTTTTAAAATATAAATGATTTTTATTCGGCCAAGGTTTACAAATGACTCTCCAAAGATCGCCATTCGAGCCGCGGACAAACACTGGAAGCGGAGAACGGACTGAATGGTGGCTGGATGATATTTCAAAAAAAAGAAAAAAACCGAGGGGATTTGAATAAGCGGACCAGCACATAAAGACATTATCAGCGCCGGTCAGCTTTTCACGCGCTTTTCGCGTGCACTCGTCGACGTCGGGCCGGCGGCGGTCGGACGTTCGGGTGTGGGGGGCTCGCGACACGCGCTCGAGTTATTTCCGACCGATTCGGATTTTTCGTTTCGTCACTTGCGCGATCTCGACGCGCATGGCGTGCGAACCCAACCGGCATTTAGACGTCCGCCCCGATGCGGCGCATTCTCTTAATAACAATGATCGAATCGGAGCGCGTCCAGAGCTCGAAACCCTTCTCTCGGTGCTCCGCGGACGCTATCATTCATTTCGTTGCGGCGCGCTGTTTTCGCTTTCTTCGAACGCCGGCCGAGTCGGGTCGGCGTAAACAATGTGGCAACGCCGACGGCACAAATTATATCATTCTGCCGCCCGTCGGACGAGGCATGCACAGCGCAGGCGAATTTGATTGATGTGCATTCGGAAGGTCATGTCTGATGTGCTTATCCGCGTACGTGTAGGTGGGCCGGCGCACATCCGGTTTTATTTGGTAACTTTTAATAGATTTTATGTGCGGACACACACACTTTCGCAAATTACCGTGCATTTTACGAGGCTCGCCTGTCAGCCACACACGAACAACGCAATTTTTAGCCTGCGCTACTTCATGTTTGGTCGGCTCTCCATTAAAAGCAAACAACTGTAAAGCAAAAGTTGAACGTAACAAACAGTTCCAACTAATTTTCAGCGGATAGAGCTAAAAACCGTCATATTGCGGAAATTTATTTGTTTATTCCATTATTCTTTTTCGACCAGCTTCAACGCACAATGCGAAATCGTTGCATCGTCCACATTAACAGTGGAGTTTCGGTTCGACCGTTATCATTGCCAAATTATAACAACGAAAAGCCCAAGACGAAACACGACTGCAACATTCGACCTTTATAATTTCAAGAAAACACATTAAAAAAACCCTTCGCCTTTGTGAGCGAAGAAAGCATTCATTTGAAGTCATTTATTTCAGCACACAGCCGCTTCTTGACGTGAACATTTAAAGAACCCTACATTTAAAAAGCTTAAAAACCGTCTACAGACGAATGCGTCATTATAATTACGACGTGTGCATTCTCGATTCCGTGAAAACTCCTCGAATTGTGTTTCACATTCAGCCGACGCCAAAGTGGGTGGTTGGTTCGCTCGCGCCCATTGCTTGAATTATCGCGGTAAATGGGAAATATCCTGCAGTAAGAGCTTTGCAGCCAGTAAGAGTGAGCGGCGGCGGCGCGCCGGAATGCGAGAGTGAAATTCGGTAGGGTCGTGAGGATTCGGCGCGCTTTCCGCGACTTCCGAGAAGTCGTCGCCTGTTGTCTTCATCTTTCGCGCGCGGCACACATTTATCTCCTATCTGAAGCGCGTCGCGACCAAGAGCGGAGAACCGCCGCGCGGCTTTTCGTTTTTTTTTTGTTGCTCGAGCCGCCGCTCGCACGTCGCCTCGTATCGCGGCTAGACATTCGTATTCTCGTTCGGTTTTCGGCGAGTGCGAGCTGCTCGTCACAAAGCGACGGGGCACGCACGATGTTTGTAAATGCACTTCTTGAGATTATTACCGAGATTTACTGATGCGAAGATAACGCGGCTAAGACGTCGACTGAAAGAGTTATAAAGCAGGCACACCTGTTTTCAGGCGCGCAGCGTCGCTTCCAAATAGACGATTTTTCGTGCAGTTCGTCCACGTTTCTGTTTATGCTCCAAAACCCAGCCAGATACAATCCGTTCGATACAATATCGAACCCATCGAACCCGCTTAAACGGAACACCACGAAATTTGCCCGAAGTGCCCACCTAGAATATACAAAGCCTCTAAAAGAATAACGCGCGATGTCTGGTATGTGCTCCAAATTACTGTACGGAACTTTCAAAATCCATAAATCCGTCAAACGGCCCGATGTTCTTGAAAGAGTACAAACTTCAAGAACAAAACAGGAGAAAATCAACTCGAGCATAAAGGGAGTAGACGAGCGAATAAACCATAAGTTCTCCTGATCGCTGGGCCAGCCTTTGAGGAGTTTTTGAAGTGAACCGCCCGGCGGCAAGAAATTCAGCCTTCCATTGCGTGTTTCGCTCCGTTTTTCGGCGATTTAAGTGTTTCTAAATTCCGCCCTATTTCCTAAACGCTATATTAACGATTTTTGTAATAACGATCTTTAACCCTCTGTGATGTCTTAAGGAACACCCTAAAATGTGCCTTTTTTTCGGCTCGTTTTTTGGAACTAAAGCGTCGGACAGATGTTCGCAGCGTTTGGCACGTGACGTGCGTTGAAATTTTTCAAAATTGACGGCGACGCGCCGATACGCGCAAATCCCAATGTGATCGCCAGCTGGAATAATCGCCTTGCTCGGATTTAGCATATAAATTAATTTCGTGCTCGCTTCACTTCTATGATGCATTAATAATTAGCCATTACATCCGCGAAACTGGATGAATGCATTACCATTATGCATTTTAATTGCCATTTTAATCGACGACGGCGTAGTTTGATTGGAGGGCGAGACAGACACGCTAACTGGCCGATTGTTGCCCAAAAGACCTGGACGTTTACGACGCAGGCGGCGCGCACAATGATACGAAAATAAAACGCGCACGACGACCGCGCATTTTTTCGCGCGGCGTCGCATTGTGCGCGGCCGCGTGCGAACGCGCGAAATGGCCGGGCGACAAATAATAAAATTGAATTATGTTCCGAACGTTCGTCATCGAGCCGGCGTCGTCGCCGGGGCGATTGAAATGCGCGCCGCGTTTTTCGACGGCGCGCTGGAAACAATGCCGGACGACGCGTCCGCGACCGAAAAACGCCCGACACGACCCGCGCGCGCGCCTCCTTCGGCACGCGGCGAAGACGCGCTCGCAGCATGCTTATGATGTATGAGATATGGGCGGACAATGCGTTTACGATCATTTCACGCCCGTCGAATTCCGCGAACGCGACGCGCCCCGAAGACGACGAGGCGCGTCCGACCGCCGACGGATTAGAACTTCCACGCTCGAAGTGTCGCCGCTCGCGCTCGCGTCGTTAACGATCTGCGTTACGACACCACACGCGCATCGATCCATTCCGATGGCGCTGCTCTAATCTCGGTTCGGTGCGCTGGGCGAAAACGACAAATCGCCTCCGTAATTATGAAATTAAGTCCCACATCAATGTCAAATTTTTTTCATCCACAATGCAAACCAGAACGATCCGCTTCAACGACGACTTAATCGTCTTCGGACGTTATTAAACTCATATACCTGTTGCCTACGTCTTGCATTCCTGCCGGCGTCGAGAAATCGTGATTTATTCCTTGATGCGCCCACAACGATGAACGTAAAGTGTGCGCAGCTGCGAGGGGAGTCGAGGAGTTGAGTTTTCCGTTTACGACTCGAAACGATTGCCAAAGCATTATCGACAATTAATACCTGACAGCAGGTTGACATTCAGGAGAGGAAGGCGGACGATCCGCATTGTGCATTATTCACGCTTGATTGGCAAGCGTTTAATTAATTACTCGCTCGATTCATTCTTTGATCGACCTTGGTGGGCTTGCGTCACACTTGTTTTGCCTGCATGTGCGCGCCGTCCTTGACTGGCCGCTCGATAGATTTACTGTCGCTTCGGAGTGAAATATTTAGTCGACGGTTGATTGCAAACGCGCGGCGCGTTTCCGTTTCGCGCGTCGTGACGTAACGGAGTTTGTCGGCGGCGGCGTCGTTTTCGCGCGCTGGGGCGGCGGCGTATCGATGTCGTGCGCTCGGATAAGCACAGGCGCGCCCAGACGCTCCGCGCTTGGCACGGCGTCGACACTTCAAGACGCAAGAAGACTGCGTCGATCCCCGGCTTATCTCGCGACGCGCGCTAATGCCCGAACGCGTTGCGGCGAATTTCGTTTCGATCTCGGCCGCGAGCGATAGCGATCGCATCGCCGCTTTCGATGCGTAAAATCGATGCGCGCCGCGGCCGCGAATGTGACGAGCGTGCGTAATTCACGACCAAACGGCGTCGCGATAATAAAAGCGCTCGTTTTCGCGCGCGTGCGGCCGTCTTCACTCTATAACCGCTTCGGAGGAGTCTGGCAAGCTCGCCGGGCAGAACGCGTTGTCACATACTTTTTATATTCCTTATCGTCGCCGTCTCTGCATCTCGGCGCATACAGAACGCTCGCTGGAATGTCGCAGTCGAATCTGATACCAGCCGAGCTCTCAAATATGTGTACATATATAGATATCATATTTTTACTCGTACCCTTCCTTTGATCAATGCACTCCGTTCCACGGCCGGAAAACGTTCCCATGAAGGCGCAGACTGTTATTTACTCGCCCGAAACCGACTGTATGATGTTGCCTGAAAAAACAATGTTTGCGATATCGGCCTTGTTTATCTGAGTTGCTTATGTTACATTTAGAAAACCTGCGAGTTGGCCGTACGTGGACGGTATTTTACACTTCAAATGGATAATTCATAAAGGAGCAGGAGATGGCTCGTGACTGCACGCAGTTTAGACTTTTGAGTTTGCGGCGCGCAAAAAAAATGTCTGTTATAATATGCGCACTCGCTGGCGGGCCTAGAAGGCAGGAATGCCTGCTTGTGTGTTTTTCGACGTTTTCCTCGCCGCGAGGTTAACCGCCAGAGTGTGTGGCCCCCGACCGCATGAGCCAGAAGTAGACATTCCTGCGATCGCATAAACCAGGCATGCGATGCCAAATTCGTCGAAATTGTGGGCGCCGCTTTCGAATATAAATCGAAAAAGCATTGTACGGGATCGTCCGGAAGCGGCGCTCGAGTTCGGCGACGGTTAGGTGCGCAGGGAGCGCCTCCGGACGACGGCGAGCGCTCCGTATCTCGCTATCAGGAAAGACAAATAATATTGTGCATTCTTCGATGCGTTGCCGTCTTTAGGATATGAGAGAGAGGGGCAGGGAGAGGGAGAGATCTTTCGTACTCTCGCGGATGTTTCTGATCTGAATACATTCAGGCTGGGCGATATTGCGTCATTTCAGAAAAGTGGATTGCGCCAGGCGACGTCGCCGCACACACCGCCGCCTGGCAGTTTTTCAGTTCAAATGTCCCATGGCAACTGCTCGTTTACGCCGATGTTGTGAAGTCGAGGTGATCGCACGATGCGCGTCCCGGGCGCGCGCGACGAAGATTGCGTCGGCGAGGGCGTGAAGTCTGAGCGGCGCGAGGCGTCGACAGGCGATGCGACATCAAAGCGGCTCTACGCTTCATTATGGTTAATTTCTCTTCTCTCGTTTCTCTTCGCGTCGTCGCCCGTCACCCTCCACGGAATACGCGCACGCACCGCGCGCCATCCCGGAGTGCGCGAGCCCTCATCCGGCAACGCATCGCACTCGACGAAATTTCTTTTCGGTTTCGGGCGCGCAAGCGACGAGATCTCGCGCGTCGCGCTGATTTCGGCTGTCGCGCGATGGTCCGCAACCCGCGTGTCGGCCAGCGGCGTTGCTTCGCTGCCTGCGCAGCATTTCAATTTTCGTAATTTCCGCCTGCACACTAAACACGAGTGGCGCAAATAACGTCGTTAACGATTACTCCCTCTCCACGGAGGGGTTGAGAGGATGACGCCCGCCGACACACATGTACTTGCGCGCCCCTTGGTTACGCTCGATCGCTGGCAAAAGAAAAAAAAAACGAAATACTGCGTTTGATGTGAGATTAAGTCCATCTGAGACCAGCGCGCGCGCGTTGATCATCGTGCTGTAACGAACTCCGAGTGGTCCAGACGTTGGACAAGTGGTCGCACCGCTGGTCATAGGTGCACCTCGCCGTCCACACCACCAGTAGGCCAAGACCAGTCATCTCTCATGAGACCTGCCGCACGAGCACAGGAAACACTGCGAGTACGGGATTATTCTCTTGAACATATTATAATACCCCTCGCCCAGCTTTCGCCCTTGCATCGGTTTCCCACAGCATCGAATCTCTCCTGGTGCCATCACCGTGTAATTGGATCTTTCGACGTTCGGAAACATACTGTCTGTGAGTGAAAAAAAAAATAATGCGAACCGATCCGCAAGTGCACCAATCTGCGACATCTTCAAACGCGACGCGGTCGTGGCTCGCTCGAGTTCCACTTCCGCTTTGCAACGCATAAACGCCCGCCACCAAAGGCGCCTGCCTTTGTTATTTACGCCGTCCGAAACCGGTTATTATTTGCATCGCGACGCTCGCTCAACACCCTGTGGCTCAGTTAAAAGTGCCAAACTGTTCGCAACCGACGCCGCCCGCTCGGAACTGTTTCGCAGTACGGCGGGACGATTGCAATCCGGCGGCGGGGAAGAGATTCCATTCCATGAATCATAATCGGGCACGAATCTATTCGATTTCGAAATTAAATTCAGCCAGTTGTGCATAAACAATAAGGATGATACAATTCGCAGACGCGGGCAGCACGCGAAGTGGAATGTGTTGCGCTCGGTCGCGTTTTATTTTTCTCGCATTTCGAGCAGAAACCTGAGTTCCTGATTTCCTCGAGCTGTAAAATGAAATCACGTAAATAATTTAATAATAAAAACCGAATGAAAGAGGCGTTTATTTTCGTAAGATAATATAGTTGTTCGTCGTGCACGCCGTGAAACGTCATGAGAAACGGCGAGCGAACGGCGAACGCTCTTCCGTCCGTCACGTAATGGCGAAATAGAGACGCACACTCGAATTCGTTACGTTTCAAACATTCGTTCCATTATTTCCATTATGTCATTGCGAGGTCTCGCGCAAAGCCGCGAGCACCTGACATCGTTCCAGCGAAATCGACGTGAAACTGGAACTGAAACTGGAGCGCAAATTATTTGAATTTATATAGAAAATTGGCGAATTAAATCAGTAATGCGGTAATGGGCGGCTCGCCGGGCGCATGCGGAAACCTAAGCGTCTGCGTTCGAGGCGGTCGGTTCTTCCGTTTTATTTTTCAATTTATATAATGACCGTTTTGCAATTGTTCGGCTGGCGCGTCGCGCCCGTGATTATTGGAATGCTTTGCCGCCGCAAATGTAAGTACATGCTTAGCAACATAATGAAAACGCGCCGTGCGGCGTGCGCGGAAAATCGCCGGAGTTGATAGTAAATGAAGCGGATAATTAAGTTTATCACCGTTCTTGTTTTGTTTGTCGGGCTGGATGCGGTTTTTTCTTTGGCGGTTGTGCTTGGCTGGCGCGCTCGGTCTAGATATCATGAATTTGCAGAGAATTAATATGATGTGCGAGGCGCGCTCTCGGTGATAAGGAGCGCCGAGAGAGACGGACAGATAAACCATTAAGAAGAAAGATAAAAATAAGTGAGGGGCGGCGGGAGTCCGGCAGTATTAGGAAAGCAATAAGTGCCGAATAATGAAAAACTTCCGTATGCCATACGCGCACTCAGATAAATTAGAAAAGTTTTCCTACCAAATAAGCAAGAATAAAGAAAACATAAAGTATCCGCGGACGGATGGACGGACGGATAGATAGATGAGAGGCTGCGTCGTTCGTCGAAAATCGATGTCAACGCTGGGACGTCGTGGCGTCGGCGTCGGCGTCGGGCGAAGCGAAAAGTGCGTTTTGGCCGAATCACGTTTGGTCGCGTGCTCATTGCATCAATGCGTTTTCTCCACCGGCGCGATGCAGACGTTGCCGACAAACAAGATAACAAGCGCGGTAGTATTGAGGAATTTGATTTGCTTGAGCAATTTACTGCCAGCCGCGCTGAAGAGCAGCCGGCCGAACGTCGAGATGTTAAGTAATCTTCAAATATCTTGAAAGCTTTCTTTCATTTGACGCGCTTATTAGCGCTTCTGTTTTTCATCAGCGCGGCTGCACTTTTGATGCAATCGTTTCGTGCGTTCGCAGATCGCGGCCGTAATTGTAATTAGCCTGCCATGGTATCAATCATCCTCCGGAAAGATGCGCGAATGTGCGCGCCGCGGAGATGCTCTTTGTGCGCGAGTAAGCGCGCCGCGCGTCCGGGCTTCGAGTGCGCCGTGACCATCGTTCCATGCGTTCGACGCTTCGGCGTCGGCATCGGTTCGGGCCGCATTACGATAAATCAAATGCTCAACGATGGGCAGCGAATAAAAACCGATTATTACAACGTTCCCCAGCGTCCACGATCCACGACTAGTTAATAGCATCGCGGCATTCTGCCGCGCCCGGCGTCTTCGCGGCTCGGCGGCGTTCGCGGCGCGAGCCGACAGTGCGTACGTTGTTCACGGAGCGAGCGACAACGAGACGCATTGTCGGGCCGCTCGCCGCCCGCCGCCCCCTTGCCCTTGCCGCGACGCCGTCGGAGCGGCATCATATTGCCGCTCGCGCATTAGCGTCGGCGTTTATTCTAATTGGCAATTTTCTCGTCGATGTTATTTTTGCGCTCGTTACGCGTGCCATTACTTCGGGGAGCGGTATCGATGTTTACTATCGGGCGCATCTCGCGGCCCTTTCGAGATCGAAGCGAGCGGACGTGCGACATTGACTGAAATGTTGTTTGGCCCTTGAGCGCAAGGTAATGAGGGCATTCGGCGGACGACGCGAGCGAATCCTCCAGGAGATCACAGTCGGCCGCGAAGACGAGAAGAACAAACGACGACGCATTTATCAGTCAATCAAACGCCGAAATCGATTGCGCTTGGGGTCGAGCGGGAATGTTAATTGTCCTTGCGCGCCGCCGTATAATTGGATTCCGATGTTGTCCTATTAGCGATTGTGCTTCAATCGTTGTTTTTGTGCGCGCGTGTTTCGGCGATCGGCGTCACGTGTACCCTTGCGTCGGGGCCCCGACGTGACGAGCGCTGCGCTGGTTTGCGCACCGGGATGCACAATGGGAAGCGTGCCGGTTGCACGCGTCCGGTTTCCTCCGGTTCATGCTGCATTGGGTTTTCCCACTGCATGTCGCACCCTACTTTCCCGTTTCCTCCGGATTCGTTCCGTCGACGTCTACTTTATTCGCAATCTCTTCATCGACGTCACTGGAAACGCGTCGACACCGAGCGGGGAAGACAGTGGTGGTTAATTTCACGTGTCCACTTGCAATCCGTGGCATTTCTGTGCATTTACCCCGCGTGGATCTTCGTGCTCCGCATTGACACGGTATTACGAAATGAGTGGACTACTATGGACCTCCGACGGTTATTTATGTGCAATCGGATGTTACTAATGTGCAAAATTTATGTGCGTGAGTCTGATCTATGGTCGGGTGCGTCCTTTTCCATTGATATACTACTGGCGAACAGGGTGTTCGACTCTAGGACAAGAAACAATGCCGGAAACATAATCCGCCTGCACATTCCAACCAAAACGTCTTCAAAGCCAATGTTCTCTAACTTTAACCATAATTTTTCGTTGCAGCAGATGGCAAACGTTCGCATCTCGTACGTAGCGCCGGACATGCGAAGATCCTGTATAGAAACGAACGCAGCGCATCCTACAATTGTGCATACAAACGATGAAAGTTGGGTTTCATGTGAAAACGTACGAGGGGCAGCGACGAGTGAAATTTATGTCGCATTGGCATTTTCGTTATGGCTTCTTTGTTCATTTCGTCATGGCTTAGTTACGCTCCTAGTTGATTCACGAATTCTGTTCGCAGATTTATGATCCGCGCCGTCCTGATAAGATTTGATCGATCAGCTTTTGAACGGTTGGCGTTGGGTAGGCTGCCGTTAGCGAGCCATTAGTATGACCGCACAGCGAAAATTTCGCGCCAGCGCGCGGTAAGTTTCGAGCATTGATTTATAATTTCGGCGATCAAACAAACACTGAGCATGATAAATCGGCCGGCCAGCATTCAATTGCGCCTCCGTCGAGCGCAGCAGAAATGTCTGATAAGCCTGCGACATGTCGGGATTGCCGAAGGACCGCGATCACAATTGAATTGCGATAATGCAGTCGTCTTCGTTATGATAATGATTACACGCGAATGCCATTGTATCGGCGCAGCGTCGGCTAAATGACAAACCAGTGCTGCGGCGGCGGTGCACGAAGACGCGCCAACAATCGGCTCGGCCTTCTTGGCGCGCTTTTTGCGCTGCGGCCGAATTTGAATTTCAATTTAATATTCGTTCAATTCCAATGCTCAAATTTAAGACTGCGGGAATGTAAATGGAAATGCCGAATGTAAATCTATATGTAAATCAGTGGTTCGTTTCACGCACTCGGTTTCTTCTCTTTCTTGCTCTGCCCGCCGCTCGCTGATTAAAAGCAAGTATGCAAACGAAGAAATAAACGATGCGAATGAAGACGGCGCATTCAGTAACAGAAATAAAGACGTAATATGAATACAATGACATTCACCCACATTCACCTTTTGTTCTTGTCCACGATGCTTCATCGTGCAATTATGTTCTCGTATGTCGAGACAAGAAATTATCATAAAGCTCACAGGTCCACGAGCATTGAGGAATTTCGTTTAAATTGCATTCGGCTTATTTACTTTTACTCTTACGTGAGGGCGTTTGGAGATCGCGAGGCAACAACACAAGAAGTGCGAACCCTCGAAGGTGTCGAGAAGTCAGTTTGTTTAGCAAATCCGGTTGATCATTGTTGCTCACGGTTTTCAGTCGGGCACGGCCAGAAACGCGAGTGAAAAAGGCCGACCAAGAAGAGCGCGCACGAAATGCGAGAAATAATTGATGGCAAACCCGCGCAGACGTTGCATGAAGCGATAAAACGCTCGATCGAGACGTGCAGATAAACGTTATCGATGCGTTCGCGCGCTCGCCGCACAAAAACCGGAGCAGCATCGCGAACGCCCGTCAAACATGGCGTACGTACTGCTCGAAGGAGCACGTCGCAGGACGGGGCCGATCTTCGGTTGGGCCGCGCTCTGCCTCCTCCGCGTCCTGCTATTACCGCTCTCCATTAGCACTCATCGGCGCATCCTCGGCGCCTACACGAACGCGAACATCCGCGCCAAACAAAAGCGCACCTTCCATTAGGTGTTCACCGTGACGCCGGAGCAGCAGTAAATTGGTCTCACAATCCGACTGCCAACGCCGGCCCTGAGAACGCGTCGATGTCGACGTAACCCTTTCGTAATTCGTTCGGCCTGAACGCGCGTGATTTTTACTCCATGTTATAATCGCCGCTCGCATCGTTTCGATATGGAACGCATGAATATTGTGTGCCTTGTTGTGACGTGACCTCTAGGGATACTCCCTATATACGAAGCGTTGAGTATAGGTCGCGACGAGTACAGCATCGATAACCTATAATCTATTGACTCTCCCACAAAATCGAGATTACTGGGTACGAGGCGATGTCGAGTGCGTACGCTCGGTCACCCCACGGCCCAGCATAACTCCGTAAATCTATTTCAACCAGGCCGGACGACCGTCGTGGCGCTGCCGATGACGGTTGCAAAAAAACACAAAAGTGCGACGAACAAATTTCGTACGCGATCGATACGTGCGGACACTTCCCGAACACATGTCGTTCGCCCTCAGCCGATGCGAGCCCATACTAATGACCCGCCGTGCGGCAAGTGCATTACCCGCCAAAGTAAACCCACTAGAGGACGCCCGGTCGCACCTAGTGCAGCAGCGCACGACTACAGGAAGCTTGCCGAGAGTGAAGGGGAAGTGGGTAACTGCATGAAAACGGAGAGAACGCCATGGGAAAAGATCATCGGGTCACTTGCAGACGCCTCGGGGCTAGAAGCGCTTCCGGTTCGTGCGGCTCCGAAGCTGCGAAGTTTCGGGAATCGACCTGAAGCGGCATTTTTTTGTGGCCGTCGGTTTTGCGGAATTAGGTCCAGATTTCCTGGTCCGCTCAGACTGTTTCAACATGTGGTTTCTCGACGACTATTCGCTTCTTCCAGCGGCCATAACATGCCAAGTGCGAGGAAGCGTCGCATGACATCCACTGGAAACCTGATACTTTCCGATGATGTTTTTCGGCTCGTTTTTCGTTTGGCAATATGGTCACATTTTGTCTCGCACAAGTCAATCGTGTGCCTAATCCGAACGGTTTGCCTTTAAATTGTGCCTCCAATATGGCGCGTCGGTGCCGGGAAGCCAGCACCCTTTGTCTTATTTATTGGACATGATGCACGCTGGCGCACAGCGACATGTGTTTCGCGAGCGCTATGAATGCTTTGACGAGCGTTGCAAAATTGACTCGCACGCGCCGAGCGGCTAGGGACATTATAGATTTAATGCCGGTGCAATTGCTAATCCGGCGGGGTGGTGGAAAAATGATCGGTGGTGTGTAAACCTAAAAAGACTCGTGTCGTGAAGAGTCGTGAACTCGCACTCGAGTGACGTCATTGCTCTTCGAACTTCGAACAATGCGCTCTTCTGCTCATAGCTCACGAAATGATAGTATTTTCGACAAGGGGGCCACGCTGCGAACGTATTGTTGGCCGTGTGTATCGAGTATTGGTAAATTACAGGCTCCGCGTGGACCTCGTTTTCGCGGGTGGCGGTGCCTTTGAGGGTGCATCAGCGCGAGCGACGATGGACGCTCATTACACCCACCCCCGGGACGTTGATATATATATATATA
>JAODGE020016860.1:0-18485 GCA_027574965.2 Ecitophya simulans | reverse complement strand
GTGGCAACACGGTTCTTGACGCGCAGCTCGCAGGTGACCTTGAGGCCCTTCCAGTCCTTGGTGGACTTGGCGATGTCCTCACCAATCTTCTTGGCGTTGAGACCAAGAGGACCGACCTTGGGGGCCAGAGAAGCAGTCGCAGCCACCTCGCCACCGACGGCGCGGACGACGACGATGATCTCCTGGTTGGGGTCGAACTTTGGGGGCATGTTTAAGTTCCTCTACAAGAATGCAATAAGGGTAGCAGGTATAGCGTTAGAGAGAAAAAGGGAGCGATGGAGATGTATGCTGAGGGAGAAGGGTAACAAGAAACAACGCGCATGGGGGATATCCGGAGTCGTTTTCGAGCCACAAGTTATACAGCTGCGACACAGTCCCTTGATTGGTGACTGCCACTAGCACACACACACACACACAAACATCATTTCTTTTGTTGTGATTATTGCTCACCGTATGCATCAGGTCCTGTTGGAGCGTTAAAAGTGGGCAGACATGGCACCACCACCACCACATCTCAAGCCGCGACAGCTTCAAGATCGCCATGGTCATTAACAGATATGTGGCACTCCGCTACGCCGCCATACGCATCTTCCCACTCTCTCAACAGTGGTCTAACAGAAGTTGCCACTTCCTGCACAAGAGCGCGGCCGTTCTCTGCAGAGAGCACTGGTTTCACCTTCTCCACTATCCACGAGACCGCATCCTCGCTGATGAACACTTGTGAGACGCGGCACGCCCGGCGTGGGGTGCTGTAAGGCGATCTAGCGCTGCACCCAATGTCATGCACTGCCATGTGCACAATCTCCGCTGCGGTGTCGAGCGATATAGGAAGGAATGGAAACGTGCGTATCATCGATGTCGAATGGCGGTGATAAAGCTCCTGAAATTCGGCATTGATAAAGGCGCGCATCTCAGCTAAACTTTTCCCCCTGGTACGTCCCTCTTGTCCAAAATCGGTGGTGATGATGACAATGAGGCCAGTGAGTGGCGCGTTGCTGAACTCAGGAAAGTAGGAGCCACGGCCAAGCAGTGGCAGCAGCACCTCCACCTTCTCTGGCTCTAGTGATGAGAGTTCATTAATAATGACGACTCCGTTCCCGCGATGCGTCAGTGCGTGCTTGGCGATAACCGGCACCACCATCGAGCGAAACTCCTTCACCGATATGCCAGCATAGCTGGTACCGGAGAGTTCTAGCGTGGAATCGCCCAGCCGACATTCATCGGCGACCGAGCCTTTCTTGCAGCGCTGCGCGACGGACAGGGAGACCACTTCTGCCAGCTTGGTCTTCCCAACCCCGTTATCACCGGCAAAGTGGAGGATAAGAGGCTCAGGCATGTTGCGTAGCTTTTGTGCTACCAGTGCTGTCACGGATTTGAGCGCGGCCTGCCCTTTGATGTGATGTCTGCCCAGCACTTGCAGACGTTCAGCGACGTACTGCCTGTACTCTTCGGTTGCAAAACCAAGTGGCGCTGAGTAAACTGCGCAGGCTACGTGCCCTAACAGCGTCAGCCGCACCGTGGAGTCGCATAGCGGGAGCTCAACACAGCGGGAGAGACCATTTTCTCCGCAGTCCCCTCCAAAATTTGTAGGTGCCAGTAGCAATGATGACGGGGCCTTATACGTAAACGCTGTTATCACCGTCACGGCAACGGCTATCACTGCGCTGAGAGCGAGCCAGCAGTGCATTCAACCAAATAATAATAATAGTGGGCCCTCGGAAGAAAAGAAAAAAATCAGGGCGAAGTCAGTGTGTGCCAAGGTGGCCCTACATCCCCAATATTCACATGGACGCATACGCGCAGAGGACAATATTTAAAAAAAAAAGATGAGAAAAGTTGAAGAAATAGAGAGAGCAATGATGACAACATAAACTGCTAATCACTACACATACGATGCACGAGCACACCGGTGTCCTGTGACGCGGCACGCTTCAGCTGCATGTAAATGTATGGCCACCAATTAATGTAGGTTTTTTGTTTTTTTTGTCTGCAAGAGTGGAAAGCCTCTCATCTGTGGGCACGTCAATGAGAGCCCCACCCTTCTGCTTTTTCCCCTTTGCTACCCCAACGCTAGGATGATGAGAATCAGAAAATGTGCAGCCACCCCCAAGGTTATCTTCGGCGCCCGCCTCCACTGCACGCTTCTGTGCGGGCCACTCCCATCTTGACCCGCTCACTGCAGCTTGGATTGGTATTGGGTTTTGCTGTACACATTGGCATTCTCGTATAAAAGCAGTTAGTGCGTTTTTTATCCAAGTTGATTGATAGTTGTCTCTTTGAAAAAAAAGAATATTTAGTGTTTTTGCCTCTTTTTTTTCCTGTCTTCGTGAGCGAGCTTTTTTTTTGCCATCTCTCCTCACACTATTTTCGTTGATACTTCTTGACGAACTGCTGACCCCGATGTTTTGTCGGTGTCACTTAGAGTACTCACAGTTGGATCGCCTCCTAGATCCGTATTTTTTTTTTCGTTCCTCTTCTTTGTTGTTGTCCTCTCTTTTTCGCCGTCCGTAGTTCAGTTGTATTAAATTGAAGTATTTGCTGTGTCACGAAAGACAGCAGGGTAAGTGCACTGGTGAGGGAGGGACCATCCTATCGTCTGTGCTGCTATCGCGACCATTTCACAAGGTCGCGCCAGCCAGTCAGCAGCACGGCATTTCCCCCCCCCCCCCCCCCCCCCCCCCCCCCCCCCCCCCCCCCCCCCCCNTTCCCCCTTACCCTTCCGCTTGTTTTTCGTTTTTATGATCATCACACCATATGGTGAGCAGCGAAACACTGTAAAAGAAAAAACAGAAAAGAAGCTCTTGTTGAATACACGTAAAAAGTTGTCAAAATAAAGAAGAGGAAAAAAGAAATTTAGCTTCGCTGCCTGCGCTTTCAAGTGAACATCATTGCAGAAAGGAAGTACCATCAAGCGAGCACGCTCACTTCGGGTTCGCTGCGGAAACATTGGGGTGAGCCCTGATACGAATACACACAAAAAAAATACACAATGTGCATTCTTATGGGTGCAGTGGCGAGCCGTCATCCGCCACGGAGCCGGAGCGGGAGCCGGAGGCATACGATTCGCCGAACGCGGTCGCCTTCGTCGCACCAGCAGAGCAATCAGAGTCCACTGACTCATTAGGGTAGTCCACGGAACCGTCAATCTCCATCACGCGCTTCAGCTCCTCTGGAGTCAGCCTGTCTGCCCGCAAGTAGTAGATCGGAGCAGTGACGTTGAAGCACCATCTGCCCCCCATGATCATGCCAATCATCCCGCAGAAATGTGAACTGCCAGTCCACTTCTGATGTTTTAGGAGACCCTCGGCAAGCTGCCAGAGCGCAAGGCCAATGCCAGCAATTCCGCCAAGAAAGAAGAATCCCTGATACAAGCCCCGTGACCAACTCATCGGTGGAAAGACACGCCAGAGGACCTCCTTCGGCTGAAGGTGGATGACCAGGCGCAAACTTATCAGAATCACAACAACCATAAAACCACCAGCAGCCTCGTAGTTTGCATACACTGTGATGAAAACAATGGGGGCGCTGACGTATGCCGCTGTAAAGATGATGAGCATGACTAGCCGAACCCTCCACTTCGTGACCCGTCGACTCTCCGGGTCAGCGTTACTGAGGAACATATCCATTGCTTCACGGGGCTGCCTCGCAGTAGTAGGAAAAGCTTAAATGAGTTCGGTGCTTGAATCTTCACAATCTTTAACGGGGAGTTAGCGGTCTCAGACGTGCTTCCAGTTAGAGTTGGATGGAAGCTGTCGAAAAACGAAGGGGTTTGTGATGTTAGTTAGTTAAGATAAAAAATAAAATTAGACTGTATATTCACTTTCAAGTGATTGTGATAAAGTGTTTATAAAGTAATCAGCAGAAAAGGTAGCTCAAGGATTCGAGAGAACAAGAAGTGATGGCAGTGTAAGCGTAGTACATGAAAATGGGTATTAGCACCAGAGTGAGCTAAAAGTGGATTTCACCAATACGCGTGCATGCGGTTCAGTGGCTGTGATTTATCAGTAATTCCCTCGGTCGCTGAGGAGGGGTCCCCCCCATACGTTATCTATTCTCTCCTCTTTTTTTTCTTCGTTGTTTCCCTGAGGGGCATCTAGCATCGCACATCCTAGCTATCGGCATCCAAACGTCTGCCGCCCCCCCCCCTCCCTGGGCCCCCTTCTATTCTGTATTGCATTGGTAGGTTTCGCAATTCGCCTCAGTATACAGAGGCGAAATCATGCAAACGCACAATCACATGCCAGTAGAGGTGTGAGGGGGGGGAGGGGGCAGAGCGATAACTGGAGGGGGGAGGAGACCAGAGGGGAGACATACCCGCATCATCGTCGCTACCCGGATTCCAGAGCACTGACGACTACTTATACTCACGTACAATGTCCTCCTCCGCAACACTGCGGGAGGCAACAAACAAAAAGTCACTCAATCGATTTATATAAGCAGTGGCCTGACTCAGATGGTCGGTGTACTGCTCACTATACACATCACGGACACTTATCATACGTCGCTCCGCACGCCGGCACGTTGTCCTGCAAACGTGCAGTTGCGCGGAGGCAGCGGTACCGCCGCCAGGGAGAATGAAAATACGCAGAGGCTTCAGTCGTGAGTCAATTAAATCTATGGTCTTCTCCATATCTGCGGTCTTTGCAGGTAAGTGATAATTTTTGAGTACATTGAGTAGCGCGGGGTCCACCTTCTCCTCATCTACAGCAGGCGTGGCAACTATAGTGCCGATATTCAGCAACTGCTGCTGTATCTCCTCTAGCAAGGCCATGAGCTCAGTCTCACCCTTTTGCTTCACGGCGGTGTCGCGTAGCAGCGCCCATGCAAGACCGATCTGACTGCTCAGCTCATCCAATGCACCGAGAGCCTCAAACACGTGATCTGTCTTCCTCCGCCTCTCCCCAGTAAACAACGCTGAGGTTCCCTTGTCACCGCCCTTGGTGTACACGACACTGTGCTTTGGGGGAGCGCCAGACGCATCCACCGTACGCGTACTGTCTGCTGCTGCTGCTGTCTTCGACACAGAAGTGGACCGAGCGACAGTGCCTCTCTTCGCACGGACGTTCACATGGCCGTATGGGCAATGTCGGCAGTAACTTCCGCAGCATTCCCCGCGGTTCAGATGGGCGATGCGCGTGAAGACGGTGAAGCCTGTGCGAGGATCAATGTACGTCGCATCCACACACGCCAAAGCGCGAGCGTGGAGGTCCTCGATATCTGCAGGGAGTGACCTCTCAATCTTGTTTTTCCCTTCGACAACGACGCTGCTCCCCTCACGAGAGATCTCCTTTGAAACCTGTCCAGCGGTCGCGGTGGCAGCGCGCGCAGTAGTGGTGGACATGAAACGCACCCCGTAAGCCCGTAGCAGCAGTACACCCAACGACATGACAACCAATGAAGTACCAGCGGCTAGTATCAGTGGTCTATTCCTTGGCATCTAAATGAAATGAAGCCGAGGGCGCAAGGAAGAGGTGAGAGGGAGAGACAAGCGAGGCATTTAGAGTATCAACAAGTTTTTTTAAGGAAGATGCAGGGCCTTAAGGGGAGCATGTCGCTATTTTTTTTTTTCAGGTCCAAGTCAGTTTTTAGCATTCACAAGAAGTGGCTCTGATTGATCCTCTTGTGACACCCTTCATGTGTTCAAATGTGGATTCCCGATTTCCATCTGTTTTTCATGCTGTCCGTTTCTTTTTTTTCCCCCGCACCCCTCCACCTTCTTCATGTGCACATGAATTTATTAGTGCCTGCGATTTTGCCTTCACATGCCTGCCACAGTCAGTCAGTGGCACTGTATCCCGCTGCTGCTGACGCTGCTGATGGATAATATTTTTTTCTTTGGGGGGAGGGATGGAGTGGGATGGGAGGGGGGGGGGGCACACGTCTCCCTGTGGCGCATGTTATGATATTGTGAAGGGATGTGGAGCCTTCGGTAGGGTGTCAGCAGGTTTGCGTTATATATGCCCCCATGTATGTATATATATATATGTGCGTGTTTGTGCATGCGCTGTAGACGAAGGGTCTTCCGTTGGTCCCTATAGGTAATGTCAATAGATGTATTGACACCCTGCCAAGTTGCCTTCCACACATTCACGCTGCGTCGAAAAGGGGAAAAAAAACGACAGAGCAATCCAACCAAGTCACCGCACTCTTTTGTCGTGCATTCAAAGTGCATAGCGTGGCTCTTGGATCCAACAGTATTGCCTTTCTTCATATTAACTCCCGGTTATGTAGTGCTACTGCCTTACGCCTTTCCTTTCCCTTCATCTTTGGATAAACGAAACTCACAGAAACGCGTCACAGTAAATTCGAGGGTTCACGTAAAAGCGCTGCGCTGCACTTTAACTAGAGCTCCTCCATATTAGCTTCATATATATATACGGGACGTTTCTCTGCACCCGCCCTCCTCACCCCTTCCCCCCTCATTCTTAACGCAACCTCGTGTGTGCGGAAGATATATTAGGGGGAACAGAGGGGGCGGGAGGAGGAATAAACTAAAAAAGCTGCGGGCGAGCGTCGCACCATCACATTTACATTTTCCCCCAGTTCCCGTGTCTTTCTCGTTGTAAGAATAAAGCACAAACACGACCTCCAGTGCCGTCCCCATGGGCAGACACGCTGCGCATGTTAGCTGCCTTTAGTAATCTCACTGAGCCAATGTGGCCACAGCGAGGTACTGGAGGATGTTTTCCGCACCGCAAGAGTGGGCGTACACACCTCCTTTGAACGCTGCGGTGGCATCCTTGCCCACAAACATGTCCAGGATGCGTTGGCCGCCGGGGTGCGCCGCGTACCACATAACATCCTTGCTGGTGTGCGTGTAGCCCGCACCCGTCGGAAGGCTCCCCATGAGGTCAATCACGTTGCCGTCAATCACAGTCAGCTTGCGACCCTTGGCGACCAGATCCTGCACTTGTTCCCAGGTCCATGTCTCCGTGATGGCCACGTCGAGCTCCTTGAGGCGTTGGGTCGACTCGAGACGCTGCTGGGCAGATTTCTTGAGGAGCACCTTGTGATAGTTCAGCTCGATCACGTTGTTTGGTGTGCGCACCAAACTCCTTGCCATCCCAATGAATGAGAACAGACGGATAAGCCACTTTGTGGGGTCGAAGTGGTACCACTTGATACCGTTGCGGTAGTCTTGGGCAAACTCATGGTGAAAGTTATGGTAACCCTCGCCAAATGTGAAGAGTGCGCACACAAAAGAATCGTGTGACGAGTGCCTGTCCGAGTAGTTCTGTGTAGCACCAAACATGCTGGTGTGCGCCAGGCTGTTGATGAAGAAGGTGCAGTGATGCACGAAAGCAATCTTCGCAAGTGCTGCGTAGAAGTATCCGCCCATCCAGTCACCCCAGCCGAGCCCACAGATAACCGTTGGCAGTATTACGCCAGAAACCATCGCCATCTTGAAAAAGTGCTTGTGCTGGAGCTGAATGACACGATTGTACTTGTAGTCGGTTACATCCACCTTTCCCAGCAGTGCGTAATCCTGCTTCATAATCATCCACCCCATATGCGAAAAGATAAAACCGCGCTTGGCGTTGTAGGGGTCCTTGTCAGTGTCCACGTAGCGATGATGGATGCGGTGGTTGCGTCCCCACCACTTGGCCGAGCCCTCGAATGCACCAGCGCCTGCGAAAGCGCACAGCCACTGCAGAGCCGGGGTGGCGTCGTAGGCGCGATGGGAGAAGAGGCGATGGTATCCCATTGTGATGCCAACGAGCCCGTTGAAGAAGTAGAAGAACACGCCCACAAGTAACGTCTTCCACACTAGTGGGACGCCCATGAGAAAGGCGGCTGACGCTCCTAAAACAGGCAAAGTCAGCACGGCCACCGCAATCCAGTTAATCTCAAAGTTGCGAGCCTCCCAGCTCGGCTGCTTCTTGTCCTGATCATCGCTCGGCCGCTTGACCTGCCTCCCGGATGCGTCCATTGCAATAGTCGCGTGGTGGGTGTTGGAAGAGAGAAAAAAAGGTGGTGTCCTGATGTAAGAAGGGGAGGAGGACAAAAGAAACAGCAATAATCTAGAGAGAATCAAGAAGTTTGGTATTCAGACCACTTTCATCTGTCACTGTAAATGCGCAGCATCGTCAGTCACGCGAAGGTGCGAGGGAAGAGGGTTAAGGAAGATAATCATAATAGAAGCACAGGTAAAGAGATGCCAGTCCCATCCTATTACAGTGGAACCTTCGTACCCCCCCCCTCCCTCTAAAAACCAATTTGATGAAGTGTTCATTGGTTTGAGGAACGGAGAGAACTAGTAGTAGGACTGATAGATGTGTAGAAAGTAATTGTACCCTCCACATGGAAAAAGGGAAAGGTGGAGAGACGACATCCTCCGTTTCTCTTTCTTTTCCCCTATGGCCCCTCTTCAGTGCCGGCTTTGGTAAAGGTAGAGAGGTACGAGGTGACGCCACCCTCACTGTTATTCTTATTTTGGCTATGATGAAGACTTCATGTTAATCGGACAATTATCTGTTATGCACGGCAACGGGACAAACGGAAAACACTTAAAGAAGCTCCCAGAAGCCGCCCTCCACGTCACCTAGGGCACGAAGACAGGGCTACCCACACTCATACAGAATGACGAGGGGGGAAGAAGGAGAAGGTACTGGTGCTTAGTGGACCCAAATACGGACTCTCTTGTCCTTGGAACCGGTCGCGACCTTTTGTCCGTCTGGGCTCCAGTCTGTAGCGTAAATTTCGTCACTGTGGCCTGACATATCCTCGACCAGTTCCCGCTTCGCGACAGACCACAGCTTCAGGGTTGTATCCTTGCTCCCGGACACTAGCATCCGGGAGTCGAGGCTCCAACTGACATGATATACAGCAGCAACGTGTCCGCGCAGCGTAGTGATGAACTTCCCGTCCAAAGCACTCCACAGCTTCACGCTCTTGTCGGCTGAACAGGAGGCAATCATGGACCCATCAGGGCTGAACTGGATTTGAAAGACAACTCCCTGGTGACCTGTCATACGGCCAATGGCAGTAACGGAGGCCTGTGGATTCCACAGGAACATGGTGTTGTCATCGGAGCAGCTGACGAGCCGCTCAGTCCCACCAAAGCGCTCAACCACAGTACTGAATCGCTCCTTCGCGTGCGCCTGCATGGCCTCACGGTAAGCGAATTTGCGCTCTTTGTGATCGAAGGCGCCAGTTCGAATGACTAAGTCTGTACTCAGAGCGAGGAAGTTCACCCAATGCGCATGCCCACGCAGCGCACACCGCGGGGAGCCCGTCTGCGAGTCCCAGACAATGATGGTCCGATCCTGCGAGGACGAGTAGATGCGGTCCTCCCCGCCCCACTTCACACACGTAACGCAGGATTGATGCCCAGATAAGGAAAAGAGCAGACTCCCAGTGGTCACACTCCACACCTTCAAAGAGGCGTCCTTGCTGGCTGACACGAAGCGGTCGCACTGAAGGTTTTTATGGAATGGCTCCCATGAAACGTGCGAAACGTAGTTTGTGTGCGCCTTGTGCTTCTTTCCTCGAAACTTGCCATACTCCCCGTCATGAGACCACATAACCAGCACGCCATCCTTGCTGCCGCTCACCAGGTACGATCCATCGGGAGACCACGACAGCACTTGCACCCAACTAGTGTGCGAGGACAGCTCCTCTACTGGGGTGAGTGTGTTCATGTCCCATATGCGGACAACCTTGTCACCGCCACCGGTGGCCAGCACCTGGCTGTCCGGGGAGAAGGACACTACCAGCACTGCCTCACTGTGGCCATCTAGAGTGCCGGCACATCGCGTCACTGGCCGCACGCGAAAGACCGCCTGTGGCTTGTACACAATCTCAACGACAGTCTCCTCCGGTGCTTCAAACTCCAGTTTCTCAACATCCTGTGGCCGCACCCGTCGGCCTTCTTTCAGCATGCGATCAACGAACTCATCCTTCTGACGCTTCAATAGATTATCTCGAACACACTCATTCACCTGCTCGCCGTCGATGAAAAAGGCATAGGGAATATCCTTATCTTCTTCATCCTCAAAGAGTGCTACGAGGAGCTCATCTAACTGCCTTGGGGTAGCAGACACCGGCAGCAGAACCTGCGTTCCAGTGGGTTTTCCAGATTCATCAACCAGACGCACCATCACCTTCTGATCGTCAGTTTGCTCTTCGGAGCCAAGTTCCTCGGCGTGTACAACATCACGGCGTTGTCGTTTTCGCACCGGCATCGTCCTCCCACTGGCACTCTTTATTTGTGGTAGGCAGACTTATTACTATGATCCCCCTCTTCTCTCGGAGGAAGAGCGAGATGATAGGCGAGACTGTTAGCTTATAAAATGCCCTCAAAGTGTTCCTCACGCGGGTGCTTGGCGGCCTGTCTTTCGGAGGGTAGTTGAATTATTGAGCAGGCTGTTTTCTTACAGACTCCTCTTTTCATCCAAAATGTGACAAGAAGTGTAGACGTGGGAAGAGAGAGGGAGTGAATATACATGCATACATACATGCATTCATATAAACATGAGTACGCCTAATGGCACTTGGTATAAACAGAAGATCGTATCGCTCATTGAAAGCGCACACCCGCAGAGAAAAAAAAATACCGCGCTGGCGCGTACAAAGACAAGTTAGGCCCGTCAATGAGCACAGCACTAGCACGCCCCGCCACGCTCTCCAACTCATAACAGCGCAACACCTCAAAAGAGAAGTCAAACTTTATCTCAATCCTTCTTGCCGCACCTCCGTCAGGTCTCTCCCACTCTCGCTATGCAGCTCGCACTCATCCGCCCCGCCGCTCCCTTTGTTGGAGGAAGATGTGGCAGGTCCTCCAGCAGTTCCCCGCAGCCACTCCCGCGTTGTCAGCCCGTGTGCCATCAAGGCGACCTGAGCCACCAACAGAGCTGCTAGGACCAGTAAAAATGCCACCACCAACAGCAGCCCAAGCACCTCGGTCCATCCACCGGCAGTGTAGGCCCACTCGCCACAGCGCCAGAGTAAAAAGCTCAGGTTTTCTATCCCAAGCACAAGACACGCGAGAAACAGCCCCCTCGTTTTCACACTCACGCAATTGCAGATCAAATAGCAGTGATGATCCATCCCTTCCACATATGCCCCGCACCTTCGACAGTATGAAACAGCCAGACCCGTGTCTGTACCTACCGTGCTTTTGTTGTGCAGCACTTGCGGTACGCTAAGCACGCAGGCGACGTAGGAGGCAAAGAACCCCATCACAAGGCCCTGGTACACCACGTCATCCCAAGTGCAGTCGAGGAGATGCGCTACCTCCAGGCGTGTGAAGGTCGGAAACGCATCAATGGCATCCCACAAGATTGTGACTGGGTTGCAGAGGGACCTGTCTCGATGATGAGCAAGCGACGGTCGGCCAGAGAACATAAACGCATAGTACTGCCAGACAAAGGAAAGAATGACAAGTCCAACACATCCCCGGCCAATAATACGATACCTTGTATGAAGAGATGCCGTCGTGTGCTGCGCCCTTCCGAGTGCCTCGCCAAGAAAGCAGCTGCCGAATATAAAATTGAGGAGCATGAGAACAGCTGGAAGAAAAATAGCCGTGTAGACTGCACCCCATGAAAACAGCACAGAGGAGTACTCCATCGCTCAGGAGGACCCCCCTAGTACTACTGTGGTCGGGCTCGCCTCTGCAAGGGACGCGCACGCAGCCCCCCGGGGGGAGGGAAGGAGGCAGGAAGGAAAGGAGATGAAAGGTAGGGTAAAGAGCACCTTTTTGACCAGTGTAAGTTAGTTCAGTTGACGCATATGTGCGCACGTGTGGCACGCGGGCTCGCCCCAACCCTCCAGACGGGAGGCGGGGAAGAGACGGTAACAGCAGGTGCTCTTTCAGGGTATAAATTCTCGGCTTGTGTCGCCTTCCCTCCCCCCCTTTTCGACCCCTCTGTGGTGAAGTAAACAGTAATCGCAAAACGAACCAAATGTCGCCTATTATTGTTAATGAGAGTCACCGAACGTCGGCCCGGCAAAACAATCGTATTATTTGTATGCAAACCTCTCTCGCGATATTGATGAGATAAAAGGAAGGAAAACAAGACGGTCCCCACCCTCTTCTCCCCTTCACAACTATTTGCTGGTCATGCCCATGGGTCCGGTTTCACAAGGTGCAGAACGAGCCGTGAGCTGAGTGGGATAGAGAGCGGGGGAGAGGCAGACTTCAGTACTCCACGTCCCGCTCACGCTTGCGTATCACTCCGGGCTCCCGCACTGCAGTGATGCTTTCCTCCCCATAAGCGACATCTATGGGAGCGCCATCCTCGCCCTCCCCTGTGCCGATAGTGATGTTCACGGCGTGACGTGGAGCAGAGGGCACGAGGCGGCCCATCCTCCGGAGGGTTTCCTTTGACAGCAGCGTTGTGCCAAGGTCGCGCTCGTGCTCCCATGGTTGCGCCATCTCCTTGAAGAACCCACGTGCCACGGCAACTGCGGCGTCGACACTCAGATTGCTGTTATCCTTGATATGCTGCTGGATCCAGCTCGGGATCTTCCGCCGTTTGTCGTTGAGGGCAAAGCGGCGGTCAACAAGAAGCATCATACCATAATCAGTTTTGTTTCGCAGTACGCGACCGATGCATTGTGACGCCTGCCGCATCGCGTCAAAGTTCCTGAACTCGCTTTCAGAAATGCCTAAGCACACCTCCATCCAGTGCATGCGCTGTCGCAGCGGCTCATCGTTCGGGGGGAGGAAGGGGACGCCAAACATCACCACCGCCCGCCCGTAGTGCCGGTCAAAATCAATTCCCTCCGCAATCTTCCCCCGAGCAATTGACATGAAGATGGCGCCACGCCCTATATCGCAAGCTCGACGATAATTGGTCAGGGCATTTGAGGTCTCCTCCACTCCTTGCGTTTCCACAAAGATGAGCTTGTGCTTGGCCAGTTGCTGCAGAAAACCGCTTGTGTGCCAATCCAGCAGCACCTCACCCATGTACTGGTACCCAGTGAAAAAGCACACAATGCCATCTGGGACTGTCCGCGCCAGATCGAGTAGTAAGCTCTCGTATGCCGACGAGACCAGTGCCTGCGCCTCCGGGTTCTTGCGAACCTTGAAGCTGCTCGTGATTTCCTCCGCAGTGATGCTGACGCTCTCTGAACTCCGCGTTACAATGACCGGCGCGATGCACTTACGGCTCAGGGTCATGTGAAATGACCTGGAAACTATTGGTGAGAAGCCAAGAATCTTGGGGTAAATATCAAGCGGAGACAACGTCCCGGACGTCAAAACAACACTACGGTACCGGGCAAACACCTCCCGCAGCGCGAGTGAGGCATCGACGCAGACACAGCGAATGACAGGGTCCGGCACTTGCGGTCTGGTGGGGTCGTGTGCTTCACACACCACCACGAACCCAGGTTTCTCATACTTATCATCTGTGTAGTTCACCGCCAGCACCGTGTACATTTGGGCTATGGTAGCGATTGGGCGATACTTGCCAGCGTTGGTGACTTGCAGTGTGGACATGAGTACTTTCAGCCGCTCGGAAAGATAGCGAAAGTGGTTCACCTCCAATGCGCACTCCTCCCTCACCTTCGTAAGAAACGTCAGCGGGTCCGCGACGTATGTACGAGTGATCCTCGTTACAAGTCGATGCGTAAAATCAGCCAGGCGCTGCAAGAACGACAGAAAATTGTTCGCCGTCCGCAACGTCCCTGGCAGTGCCTCCTCCGCTAGTTGAGAAGGTATACTGGGTGCCTGCACAGCACGCCGTTGCCGGCTGTCAGCCTCCTTCGCTAGCTCCGTCATGGCGAACCCATTTACGAGTCGGTTGTACTCGTCCTGCAGTTGCTGCCGGTTTGTACTCTTCATATGGTCAAGTTCCCTGCCGAGGTCCTTGAGGTTTTCCCTCGCATCAAAAGAATCCTTCTTTGTGTAGATGAGTGACATTGCTTCAATGCAAACGTCGTCTACATTATGTCCCTCGTCCATAACAACAATCGTGCTCTCGCTCAGAAATTCCTTCGTCGCCTCTGACACGATAGGATCAACCATGTACAAGTATGAGTGCACAATGATGTCTGCCACACGCAAAGCTCTGCGCGCCAAATAGTATGGGCACACATTGTTCTCCACACCGAATTGCTTTAGATCCTCTGGTGAGTATACACCAGGTGGAAGTTCTATGGGTGACTGCTCCAAGAGATCATAGAAAGCGCAGCGATAATCCTGCTGCCACAGTGCTGTGATTGCCCGGCACTCATCGTCGATATGTTGAGGATGAAGCTGCGAGGACACACGAGGCTCAACACACAGGTTGTGCTTAGCGGTAAGACAGATACCTCGAAGTGGGAGCAGCTCCTCACCTTCTATCTTCCAGTGTTTTACTAGCTTTCGTAGTTCCTCCATCGTCTTCACCATCTCCTCGACCGTACGGGTGCAGTACACGACTTTTCTCTTCTCACTGGCGTGGTGCCGCAGGTAGGCAACTAATATGGACAGCAGTGAGGTGGTCTTCCCTGTCCCGGAGGGCATTTCCAGGACCATGTGGCCGCCACGATCAAGCCCACGTTTGAGCTCCGTGATGTACTCCAACTGCTCGGGATAAATGTATGCATATGGGAAGACAACAAGCACTTCCTCGACGTATAACTTCATTTCTTCGTGAAAGAAGCAAGATGAGCAATAAATAATAATAATAATAATAATAAGGAAAGGAAGCGCAAGGGGGACCAACAGCAGTAAAAGCAGCAAGACTAAGGGTATAATAGTAATAATAATAAAGGAGTAGCCCTGAAGAGCGTCGGAATGGTGTTCTGTACTTGGCTATATATTAATGCAGGTGGTGATAAAAGGTGAACCAGAGAAAGAGGGGGGGAAATAATGGGTGATGGTCGCGTAGGTGTGCGCATGAAGGCGCAGTGAGAATCCAGAGCCGGCGGTTACTGTACAAATGGCAGTTGGTAAGGGTGAGGGGGGGGGGGGCAGGAAGGAGAGGTTACGCATTCTATTTCAGGACAAGTGAAACGAAAAAAAATAACAACAATTACAGCAAGTACGGGAAACAAGAGTAATAATGAGTATAAACTAGCGTGGCTGCTAATCGTCCTAGGCTACGTAACGGTACATGGTATTATTCTTGGGGTCTCGCTCAAGATACTCCCTCCGGATCAATTCTTCGATGCGCACCTTGATTAACTTGACGTCAGGGGAGAAGTACTGCAGCAGTTGCTTCTGAGACTCCTCCACCAGGTCAGCATGAGCCATCTCTTTACGGCTCTTCATGAGGCGCACTAAGCACGCGTCGACCGCTGGCTTCCTGTCCTCCTCAACTTGCTTATCCACGTGCGCACTTTGGGCAACGCTAATTCTAACTAGCGTTGGTGTCAAGCGCATCTTTCGCGTCGCGAATGCTAAGTCGCTGTTGACCCGAAGCTGACTGCTCGGTTGTAGAGAAAGTTGCTCAGCAGGCCTCTGAAGGATCTTTGTCTTTATCAAGGGCGGGATAGAGTACTGCAAAGCCTCAATTGGAAGTCCGTATCGCTCCGCTAATTCCAGTAAGCTCAAATGCCCATCATTATTGAAGGCTAGCAGAGTCAGAGCTTGGATTCCAGAAACACTCAGGCTGCAAGAACCCCTCCCAGCAACAGTCCACCGGATTTCAGCACTGCTGCTCTCGTGCCACCAGGTTAGCAGACGGCCAGAGGTCCCGGCTAAGTATACCTCCTTCATATTATCGAGCACTCTCTGAAGGAAGGTGGGCATAATGACGTTGTTTGTTGCAATACGTTGAGTTGGCCAGATGCCTTTCTTCGTTACGAGCAGCGAAACAGTGAAGGGGGGCTCCTTCCACCTAGTGCGGAGCTGCTCCATGATGTCGAGTCCGTTGGACACGTCAAGGTCATGAAGCATCCCCTCCAAACTAGCAGTGCTCGCAGGGCCGCAGCGCTGCCGAATGCGCTGGATCAGAAGGCGTTCATTTGCTTCATTAAACCTCTTTGAAAACAGGATGCGCTCTGCCATTCGATCTCTGGAATTGATCCAAAAACGATCTCGTTCAGTTACATAAGCGAGTGCCGCAACAATTCTTTCAATTTCTGCCTCAATGTTGTCACCACGTTCGCGTTGAAGAACAATATCAGCATAATGCGCCAGCCATTCACAAAAGGGGATGACCCTTTTTTCACCAGATGCCCGATTACTAACTTGCACGCCGCCATTGTATGCCACTTCAAGACCCTCGCGCACCGCCTTGGTAATCGTAAAGTCAAATTGAAAGGATCGTGAGAGCAGCGAAGCGAACACTTCCTGTAGCTGCATCATGGACGTAACGTAGCTAGTCACGTCAACCGACGTCTCCTCTCCCTCGTGCTGCAAGGAGAGCTCCGTTCCTTCCATCTCAATCTCCTTCCTCACTAGCAAAGCCAGCTGTGCCACGCCCGCTTCATTTCGAGAAAGGAAGCCATTGTACTGCCGGAGATGTGCCTCATCGCGGTTACGCAGTGCCAGCTGAAACCCATCAGCAGCATGAAGCAACTTCGCCTGCGTTATAGCTGATCCAATCAACACGCCCTCTACACACGACATGATTACCCCTTCATCCTGGTGATTGAAGTAGGCTCTGCAGCGCTCCCTTTCATTCGCCAGGGCCAGGTTGATCAGCTCCAGGAACTTGGACGCTGAAACCGCACTATCACTCCATTCCTCGAGAAGCTCCTCATAATCAAGGCGAGTCCTTGACAAAAATGGGGTGAGAAATTCCTCATTGTACACCGACTGGGTGCCTTCAATACTCATCGACGAGAAGAGGTCGATTGCGCTCGCAATCAGTGTGTGGTTACTCGCTTCCCCGGCGCGCTCCCGCCGTAGTAAGTCTTGAGCTACACGGTTCACAACACCGACATTTTTCTTGAATATTTGTTCGAGAAAAATACTAAGTCCAACATGCGCTAACGATGGCTTTGAGTGATTCACAATATAGTATCGAGACAAGTACCCAAACGCACGTATGTTCCATTTCATCAAGAACTTGTACTGGGCCCATATGTTCAGTATTTTCTGAAACAATTCGCTCTCTGAAGTAGCGCTGAGATCTCTATACTTGAGCAGATAGCGTGTAAGCATTTCCTGGTAGTCCATATATAGAAGCTCACAGGCATCATAGCCTGGGTACTCCGAGGCTTTTGGGGCGTTTCGCGTGGCGCACATATATACTGTATTATAGTGATTCATTCGCCTTTGGAAATTGCTGTGATCTCTGAATCCGTTCTCAGCAAGTTCAGCAATTGCCTCGAAGTCCGCTTTCATTTTGCGAATCGCTTCACGGTCCTCTTCCAGCATCTCTTCTGCACTGAATCTTCTTTTTCTCCTATCTGCTGTCTCCAAAAAGTAGACGAGACTGCCACCTGCGACTGCTCGTGTATGTGTGTGTGTGTGTGTGTGTCACACTATCACGTGATAAGCTGTCATAGAAATAACACAGCAGGTGTGGGGAAAAAAAGGAAGTGAGCTGAGCAGAAGTTCGCAGTCCTCATGATAGAGCGGCACAATTCTCACTAATACCATAGTGCAGGGGGGGGGGATATTCGTGAATGAGAATGAAGATGGGCGAAGTCAGCACATCAGTCATGTTCTGCTTGTTCGATTGAAGAATAGAACCAAAACAAAAAAACGATAAGCAGTGAATCTTCCTATTTACTGAGTTACGGTATCGAGGCCGAGAAATCATCTACAATTTTGAACAAGTGAGTGCCGCTCTCTGCAGCAGCGGTCTCCAGGTGCCCAAGTCGCGTTTCTGCGCTCGCTATCAGTATCTCCGCGGTATCGATAAGACTAGAAACCTCGGCATTCAATTTGAATATCACTTCGGGGTTATCGCATATGCTATCTGAGGTATGTATAAGGCTGTTAACGTACATGATGTGTTGTTCGATGGCGTTGAGCACATCCTCTGACCCTAGCGTCAGGTGTGTGTCCACTAGTGCTCGTTGAACGCCCGACAGCAAGATGGGATTATGATGCTCAGTGGCTGCTGTCGTTATGGATGTCTTATTCGGTCCTACCGCTTCGCTCACGGGTAGCAGTCCAAGTATCCAGTCCAGCTGTTTTTCAAGGTTGTCAACGTGCCCCACGCACTGATCATCCAAAGAATGCATTGCCGCTTGCGCTGCGCTTCCTGGGGCAGCTCGATGTATCTCCCTACATGTGTAAGCAACTTGGGTCTGGAGCTCCTCCAGTGCCGTCCCCGCTAGTAACCTCTCAATTTGGAGGATATCGCTCCACAGTCGCTGAGACGTTGCTGCAGGCAGGTGGCGCAATGAACTTCCCACACAATGCGAGGCGGTATCGCCCATGCGTGGTGCAACCCGGCGTTGATGGTGTTCAGATATCCTGGAATGGTACTCGCTGAATAAAGAGCCCTTTTCTTGTTCAAAGCGGCTGCTCACCAGCGGTGCTGTATGTCGTTGAAGCGTGGTATCACCACCCTCATGGCACTCGCGGTCTCCGCCTGACATGTCCTATGAAAGATGGCTGCTTGTATGTACTGGGGGGGGGGGGGGGAAGT
>JAODGE020016811.1:2940210-2959826 GCA_027574965.2 Ecitophya simulans | reverse complement strand
AGAGCTCGTAAGTTATCACTCCCCAAGTCTGTTTAGCCATTTTGATAACTTTTTGTTTGTTTATAGTCAAGCCTAGGATCGACCGCACCAACCTCAAACCCATCATCGTGCGTGCTGGTAAAGTTGTCAAGTATGACGTTGACGTTCGTGGTGAACCTCCACCAACCATCACATGGTACCAGAACGACAAGGAGGTTTTGTCCGAAGGAAACGTTGAGATTGTCAATGTTGATTACAACACCAAGATCACAATTACCAACTCTGTTAGGAAGAACTACGGTACTTACAAGATCAAGGCCGTCAACGAACATGGTTTCGATGAGGCTGAGGTGGAGGTCAACATCCTTTCTTCTCCTGGCAAGCCCAAGGGACCACTCAAAGTCGCGGATGTTACCAAACAGGGTTGCAAGCTCAAATGGGAGAAGCCCGAAGACGATGGCGGTAAGCCAATCACCGGATACATTGTGGAGAAACTGGACAAATCTACCAACAGATGGGTACCAGTTGGTCGCACCAATGACACCGAAATGGACGTCAAGGGATTAACAGAAGGACACGAGTATGAATTCCGTGTCAAGGCTGTCAACGATGAAGGAGAGTCTGAACCTTTGGTCACTGATAAACCAATCATTGCCAAGAATCCCTTTGATGTTCCTGGCAAACCTGGTACGCCGGAAATTGTTGATTGGGACGCTGATCGGGTTGACCTTAAATGGACTGCTCCTAAGAGCAATGGCGGTGCTCCAATCACCGGATATGTTATTGAGAAGAAGGAAAAGTTTTCTACCTCTTGGGATGAGATCCATACCAGTTTCAGCGCGGATTGCGACTGTACGGTTCCTGGGTTGAAGGAAGGTAACACCTATCAATTCCGCGTACGTGCTATGAATAAGGCAGGCAACGGTGAACCATCCGATCCAACTAAACCACACGTTGCTAAAGCACGTCACTTGAGACCATTGATCAACCGTGAAAAACTGCACACCGTGAAAGTACGTGCTGGTCAATTGGTGAAGTTTGACGTTGATGTCAAAGGTGAACCTCCACCAACGATAACCTGGAGCTTTGCCAACAAGGTCTTGGAGAACTCGCCACATACGAAGATCGAAAACGAGGACTACAACACCAAGTTTTCTATCTCTGATACCACTCGTAAAGATACTGGTACTTATACCATTAAGGCCGAGAACGAGTCAGGTTTTGACGAAGCTCCGGTGGAGGTTGTCATTTTGGACAAGCCTGGTAAACCAGAGGGGCCATTGGAAGTGTACGATGTACACAAGGAAGGCTGCAGAGTCAAGTGGAACAAGCCCAAGGACGATGGTGGTTTGCCCATCACGGGCTACACTATTGAGAAGTCCGAGGCTGGTAGTGGAAGGTGGATTCCAGCTGGTTTTGTTGATGCTGACAAATTAGACCACGAGATCACTGGTTTGGAGCCCAACAAAAAGTACCACTTTAGAGTAAAAGCTGTTAACGAGGAGGGCGAGTCGGAACCCCTCGAAACTGAAAATGCCATTATTGCTAAAAATCCGTACGACATCCCAGCTCCACCTGGTCTACCAGAAATCATCGACTGGGACGAACACTCCGTCAAGCTCAAGTGGGAGAAACCCGTGCGCGACGGCGGTGCACCAATCACTGGATACATCATTGAAGCCATGGATAAATTTGTTGGGCAGTTTGTCAAGGTTGCTGAAGTTGGACCAACCTGCACTGGAAGCGTACCAAAGTTAGAAGAAGGCAATCAATACAAGTTCCGTGTAAGGGCTGTCAACAAAGCTGGTCCTTCGGAACCATCTGAACAGACCAACTGGCATACCGCCAAGGCCAGATACTGTAAGTTGTTTGCCTGTCTGGCAAGTCTATTGGGAGTCATGTTTGTTTTTCTTGGTTACAGTGAAGCCGTTGATCGACCGTACCAACCTGAACCCACTTTCCATCAAGAGCGGACTTTCCATTAACTTGGACGTCAACGTTGCCGGTGAACCTCCACCGAAGATCACCTGGTTCAAGGACGGCAAAGAATTAGCCAGCGACGACATCATTCGGATCGATAACGTTGATTACAACACCAAATTCTTTGTCATGAAAGCCAAACGTGCTCAGAGCGGCAAATACACCATCGTCGCGAAGAACGAAGTTGGCGAAGACACCGCCGACATTGAGATCTCTGTGCTTGCCAAACCTGGCAAACCCAAGGGTCCACTAGACGTGTCGGATGTCACCAAGCACGGCTGCAAGCTCAAGTGGAAGAAGCCCGAAGACGACGGTGGTTCTCCCATCGATCACTATGAAATTGAAAAGCTGGATCCCAACACTGGTGCTTGGATTCCGTGCGGAAAGAGCACAGAACCCGAAGCAAACATCACGGGTCTCCAAGAAGGCAAACCTTACAAGTTCCGCGTGAAGGCGGTGAACAAAGAAGGAGAATCTGAACCACTCGAGACTGAGAAATCTATCATTGCCAAGAATCCCTTCGACGAACCTAGTAAACCAGGCAGACCAGATCTCAAAGACTGGGACAAGGACTTTGTCGAACTTGCCTGGAAACCACCGGCGAGCGATGGCGGCGCACCCATTGAAAAGTACATTATCCAAATGCACGACAAGGCAGGTCGTGGATGGGTCGACGCCGCTGTCGTTTCCGGTGACAGGAATACCGGCCGCGTTGAGACTGTCGAAGAAGGTCACGAATACGAGTTCCGTATTGTTGCTGTTAACAAAGCAGGTCCCAGTGAACCCAGTGATCTGTCTAAACCTGTTATTGCTAAACCCAGATTCCGTAAGTGTTGTCTTGTCAAAGTTTCTGTTACGTGTTCTTTGTTGACAGGCATTAGGTTGTTAGTTATTCTGTGCATTCTTATATATTTTTTGTAACAGTTGCTCCAAGAATTGACCGTAAGAATCTTCAGAAGAAAGTGGTGCGTGTTGGACAGATGCTCCGCATGGAAGCTGACGTTACCGGCGAACCAGCCCCTGTCGTCACTTGGACATTGAAAGAACAAGTGCTCAGGAGTAACGACCGTTTGAAGATCGAAAATGAAGATTACCACACCTGCTTCATCATGCAGAAGTGCAAACGTGCTGATACTGGTTTGTACATTGTGACTGCCAAGAACGAAAGCGGCGTGGATACGGTGGAAGTTGAGATCCAGGTCTTGAGCAAACCATCCAAGCCCAAAGGTCCACTCAAGGTATCCGATGTCACTGCAGAAGGCTGCAAACTCAAGTGGGAACCCCCCGAGGATGATGGTGGCGAACCTATCCAAGGTTACGTTGTGGAGCGTCAAGACGTCGAAACTGGCCGTTGGGTACCAGTCACGACTACCAAGACCCCAGAGGCTGATGTTTCTGGTTTGACTGAAGGAAAAGACTATCAGTTCCGTGTCAAGGCTATCAACTCCGAAGGTGAATCCGATCCTCTGGTCACCGATGTGCCCACAACTGCCAAGAATCCCTTCAAAGCTCCCGAGGCTCCTGGCAAACCAGAAGTCAAGGACTGGAGCCGTAACCATGCCGATCTTAAATGGGCACCTCCCAAAGAAGATGGCGGTGCGCCAATCACGGGATACATTGTCGAAAAGAAGGATCCTTCTGGTAACAAATGGATCAAGGTCGTGGAAGTGCCCGGAAACAAGTGCGAGGCCAAAGTGCCCGATCTGATCGAAGGACAGAAGTACCAATTCCGCGTCAAGGCTGTCAACAAAGGTGGCGAATCTAAGCCATCCGCCGCCTCCGACACCATGACCGCCAAGGACAGATGGGTTTCGCCCAAGATTGATCGCAGCACCATGCGCGATCTGACCGTAAAGGCTGGTCAGCAAGTCCGTTTGGATGTCAAGGTTACCGGTGAACCGGTGCCCACGAAGACGTGGTCTCTCAACAAAGCCCGCATTGAGAAACGCGACGATATCACCATTGACATTGAAGATTACAAAACCAAGTTTGTCATTGCTTCGGCTACACGTGGTCACAGCGGTACGTTGATGTTGAAGGCAGAAAACTCCTGCGGAAAGGACGAAGCTTCTATCGAGTTGAAAGTTTTGGACAAACCAAGCAAACCCGAAGGTCCATTGAAAATCAGCGACATCCATAAGGAAGGCTGCACGCTCAAGTGGAACCCTCCACTAGACGACGGTGGTGTTCCCGTGGAATACTATCAAGTGGAGAAGTTAGATCCAGAGACTGGGCGTTGGGTATCCGCTGGTAGGGCAAAAGAACCCAAACTGGAGTTGAACAACCTCGAACCTGGCAAGGAGTACAAATTCAGAGTTGCTGCTGTTAACTCTGAAGGGGAGTCTGAACCACTCGAAGCTGATAAAAGCATCATTGCCAAGAATCCTTTCGGTTAGTGCCACGTTTGAGTTTCTAGTAAGAATGGATTTTGAATTATTTTAATTGCAGATGAACCTGGTGCTCCTGGTACTCCAGAAGTTACCGACTGGGACAAGGACCACGTTGACCTTAGATGGACCCCACCAGCGAACGATGGTGGGTCTCCAATCACAGGTTACATCATCGAAAAGCGCGAAAAAGGCTCCACCAAGTGGCAAAAGGCTGGCGAGACCGGACCTAATGACACTAAAGGTACCGCTGAGAACCTGGACGAAGGAGTCGAGTACGAGTTCCGCGTGCGCGCCGTCAATGCCGCAGGTCCAGGTGAACCAAGTGGCGCATCCAAATCAGTTGTTACGAAGCCAAGAAGACGTAAGTTTGGACCATCGTGATATTGGTTTCTTTTTGATTAAACTTTTTATTCTCTTGCAGTGGCTCCTAAAATTGATAGGAAGAACTTGCGCACTATTAATGTGAAAGAGGGTGAACCCATTTACATCGATGTCAAGATCAGCGGCGAGCCAGCGCCCATGGTCGCGTGGTCACTGGATAACAAATCGATCGCCTCCCCCAGAGTGCGCATCGAAGACAAACCTTATAACTCCAAATTCTTCAACGACACACCCGAACGGAAAGATACTGGAGTATATAAGATTCAGGCCACCAACAAGTATGGTCAGGACACCGCAGAGGTTGAAATCAACATCATATCAAAGCCGGGCAAACCAGAGGGACCTTTGGAAGTCTTGGACATTCACAAAGACGGATGTACGCTCAAGTGGAAGAAGCCCAAGGACGATGGTGGTGAACCCATTGAAAGTTACATCGTGGAGAAGTTTGATCCAGAGTCGGGAATGTGGTTGCCAGCCGGTAAGACCTTGGGCAACAATCCTGAACTGAAGGTCGACGGATTGATTCCTGGACATGAGTACAAATTTAGGGTAAAAGCTGTTAACAAGGAAGGGGAATCTGAACCCCTTGAGACCCTCGGCAGTATCATCGCCAGAGATCCATTTACCACTCCGAGCAAACCTGGCACACCTGAACCAGTCGATTGGTCTGCACAACATTGTGAACTCAAGTGGACTGAACCTCCATCCGATGGCGGCTCTCCCATTATTGGGTACATCATTGAAAAGAAGGATAAATACAGTCCCATGTGGGAGAAGGCCGTGGAAACAACCAGTCCCAATCCGACTGGTATTGTTAATGGTCTCATCGAAGGAAACGAGTACCAGTTCAGAGTCATCGCTTTGAACAAAGCTGGACAGAGTGAACCATCTGACGCGAGCAAGACATTTATTGCCAAGCCGCGATTCTTGGCGCCACGCATTGACAGGCGTTACTTGCACGACATTACCATTTCTGCTGGTTCTGCCCTCAAATACGACGCCAACATAATCGGAGAGCCGGCTCCAACTGTGGAGTGGCGCTTCCAGGGATCGAAGATGAGCAACAACAAACGTATCGACATTACTAATGTTGATTACAACACCAAGTTGGTTATTCGCCCTGCCAGGCGCGAAGACTCGGGTGAATACAATGTCACTGCTACCAACTCTTCCGGAAAGGATACTCACACTGTCACTGTCACAGTTACTGATAAGCCGACACCACCAGAAGGCCCATTGGCCATTTCTGACGTTAACAAGAACGGCTGCAAGTTAAAGTGGAAGCGTCCCAAGGACGATGGTGGCACCCCCATCGAATACTATCAAGTGGAGAAGATGGATCCGGAGACTGGCACCTGGGTACCAGCTGGTAGATCCACCGAACCATGCATGGATGTCACTGGCTTGACGCCTGGACATGAGTATAAATTCAGAGTAGCTGCTGTAAACGCCGAAGGTGAATCCAAACCCCTCGAAGCAGCTGAATCTATCATTGCTAAGAATCCGTTTGACGAACCCGGAGCACCTGGTAACCTTAAAGCCACTGACTGGGATAAAGATCACGTCGATTTGGCTTGGACTCCACCTAAAGACGACGGCGGATCTCCAGTCACCGCCTACATTGTTGAAAAGAAGGACAAGTTTGGCGAATGGGAGAAAGCTCTGGAAGTACCCGGAGATCAATGCAAAGCGACTGTACCCGATTTAATCGAGGGTCAAGGATATCAATTTAGGGTGCGTGCAGTTAACGCTGCGGGCCCTGGCGACGCCAGCAATGAAACTCCGATCATCATTGCCAAGCCACGCAACATGGCTCCTAAGATCGACAGGACCAACCTTATTGAAGTCCGCATCAAAGCTGGTATGAACTTCAACTTTGACGTCAAGGTTTCCGGTGAACCCATGCCGACAACCAAATGGATTCTGAACAGTCGGGAGGTTAAGAATGACAACCGCACGAAGGTCCAACACGGTGAATATATCACCAAATTGAAGGTGACTAACGCGAGAAGGTCAGAATCTGGCATGTACACCATTACGGCTGAGAATATCAATGGTAAAGACATTGCTGAGGTGATGGTTACTGTGCTGGACAAACCAAGCCCTCCAAATGGTCCTCTTCAAGTATCCGATGTACACGCCAAAGGATGCAAGCTCAACTGGCGTCCACCTTCCGACGATGGTGGCCAACCTGTTGAGAAGTATGTCGTCGAGAAGATGGACGAAGCTACCGGCAGATGGGTACCCGCTGGCGAGACTGACGGACCAGTTACCAACTTGGAGGTTGACGGTCTTCAACCTGGCAAGAAGTACAAGTTCAGAGTTTGCGCTGTCAACAGACAGGGCAAGTCTGAACCATTGACCACAGCTCAAGCTATCCTCGCTAAGAACCCGTACGATCAACCTGGCAAACCAGGAACGCCTGATATCACTGATTACGATAGAGATTTCGTTGAACTCAAGTGGGACCGCCCAGTATCCGATGGTGGATCGCCCATCACTGGTTACATTATTGAAAAACGCGATAAATTCAATCCCAACTGGGAGAAGTGCGCCGATGTCGAAGGAGATGTCACCACTGGCAAGGTTAACGATCTGATTGAAGGCACACCTTACGAATTCCGCATCAGGGCTGTCAACAAGGGCGGACCAAGTGAACCAAGTGATGCTTCCAAGGTGCATGTTGCTCGTGCCAAGAATCGTAAGTCCATTGGTCGTTTTTTAACGTTTATTTTGTTATTTATGTTTTTTGTTCTTGTAGTTCCTCCCAAGATTGACAGGAATGTCTTCGTGGACATCAAAATCCGCGCTGGACAGACCTTCGAGTTTAATGTTCCTGTCACTGGTGAACCACCGCCAAGCAAAGACTGGGAAATCAAGGGAACTATATTGGTACCCTCAGATCGTATCAAGTTCACCAATGAAGACTACATGGCTCATTTGCGTATTACCGACGCGAAGAGAACTGACAGTGGACAATACCAGCTCACCGCTAAGAACATCAACGGCAAGGACAGTCACACCGTCAAAGTCACTGTTTTGGACATTCCGTCTCCACCAGAAGGTCCATTGAGAGGTGACGAAGTCACTAAGTCTTCCGTCACGTTGAAATGGCGCCCGCCCAAGGATGATGGCGGTTCGGAAATTACCCATTACGCAGTGGAAAAGCAAGATCTGGAAACTGGGCGTTGGTTGCCAGCCGGCGAGTCTGTCAGTCCGTTCATGCGTGTGGATAATTTGGCTGAAGGTCACGATTACAAGTTCCGCGTCGTCGCTGTCAACAAACAAGGAGAATCTCTGCCCCTAACCACGACCGAAGCTATCACTGTCAAAGATCCCTACAGTAGGCCCGACAAACCAGGACAGCCCGTCGCTACCGACTGGGACAAAGACCATGTTGACCTGGAATGGACCGCGCCTAAGAGAGATGGCGGTGCTCCGATCGAAAAGTACATCATTGAGAAGCGCCCCAAACACGGCATCTGGGAGAAAGCTGCCGAGGTACCCGGCGCTCAAACCAAGGGCACCGCACCCAATCTCACCGAAGGTGAAGAATATGAATTCAGGATTATCGCTGTAAACAAGGGAGGTGCTAGTGAACCTAGTGAAGCATCGATGCCCGTCATTGCCAAACCCAGATTCCAAGCTCCAACCTTCAACAAGGCGCTTCTCGAAGATCTAGTCGTCAAAGCGGGTAACCGCATCGCTTGGGATCTGCCTATAGAAGCTTCGCCCAAACCTAAGGCCCAATGGGTCTGTAATGGCAAAGAGGTTCAAGCCAGCGATCGTTGCGATATGTACGTCTCTACGTCTAAGTGCACCTTCGAGATTCCATTCTCGGCCAGATCAGACACTGGCACTTACACTTTGACACTTACCAACAACTTGGGCTCCATCAGCGCATCTGCCCAGGTCCTTGTCATTGACAAGCCCAGCCCGCCGCAACCCCCATTGGAGATTAGCCGAATCACGAAAGAAGGATGCAGGGTTAGCTGGAAGGTGCCTTTGGATGACGGTGGCTCGCCAATCTTGCACTACGTTGTCGAGAAAATGGACGTATCTCGCGGAACCTGGTCTGACGCCGGCATGGCGACCATTACCCATCATGATATCACCAGATTGGTCCACCGCAAGGAATATTACGTGCGCGTCAAAGCCGTCAACGCCGTGGGCGAATCTCAACCTCTGGAATTGCCACGCAGCTTCATTGCCAAGAACGAGAGCGACGAGCCAGACGCGCCCGGCAAACCCAACATCACCGACTGGGACAAGAACCACGTCGATCTGGAATGGGCCGTGCCCAAGAACGACGGCGGATCGCCCATCACCGGATACATTATACAGAAGAAAGAAAAGGGAAGTCCATACTGGAACCAGGCCGCCTCCGTACCAGCTGGCAAGACCAACGCCAGGGTACCCGATCTCATCGAAGGTCAAGAATACGAGTTCCGCGTTATTGCACAAAACAACGCTGGAAACAGCGAACCATCCGAACCAAGCGACACGGTCCTTTGCAAGGCCAGATATTGTAAGCTTAATGTTATTACAGCATAGTGCGATTTTAGCCTGACCATGTTCTGTTACAGTGGCACCTAAAATCAAGACACCTCTCAACGACATCCGCATCAAAGCCGGCCTCATTCTGCACATTGACATTGACTTCATTGGCGAACCCACTCCGGAAGTCACGTGGTCATGCAATCACAAACCTTTGGCTGTTAACGAACGCACGACTGTCACGGCCATTGGTCATCATACTGTCATTCATGCTGTAGATGCCAAGCGTTCTGATAGCGGACTTTATCATTTGATGCTGAAGAATTCTTCAGGAACCGACGAAGGATCCTTCCAAGTGATCGTATTAGGTACGGTACTGTTGTTAAGGGTTGGAAAGTTGGTCATGTTAATTACTTTTTGTAACCAGATCGCCCTGCGCCTCCCGAAGGACCATTAGAATACGAAGAGGTAACAGCTCAAAGTGTCACTCTGTCGTGGAAACCACCAAAGGATAATGGTGGCAGTGAAATTACGTACGTCATCACCTTTTCCATCTCCAAACCTAGTTTAATAGTTTAAACGTTTTTTTTTTCAGTGGTTATGTAATCGAGAAACGTGATTTGACTCATGGTGGTGGTTGGGTACCAGCTGTCAACTATGTTAACCCCAAGAACACCCATGCGGTGGTCCCACGTTTGTTGGAAGGTACCAAGTACGAGTTCCGCGTGCTCGCCGAGAACTTGCAGGGTCGTTCCGATCCGCTGCATACCGACAAGCCAGTCGTCGCTAAAAACCAATACGACGTGCCTGGTAAACCAGGCAAACCGGAATTGGTGGACAGCGACAAGGACCACATCAAGATCAAATGGTCGGCGCCTATCAGTAACGGCGGATCGCCAATTATCGGCTACAATGTTGAAAGACGCGATCGCGCCACCGGTCGCTGGGTGACACTGAACAAGGAGCCCAGCCGCCACCAGGAATACTACGACGACAGGGTGCAGGAAGGACACGAATACGAATACAGAGTGACCGCGGTGAACGCCGCAGGTCCTGGCAAACCGAGCGACACCTCCAACGCCTTCATTGCCAAGCCGATGAAGGAGAAGCCCAAGCTATGGCTGGATGGCATCATCGGTCGCAAGATCAAAGTGCGCGCCGGCGAACCCATCCGAGTCGACATTCCGCTTTCGGGAGCTCCCATCCCGAAGGTCGAATGGAAGAAGAACAACATTGTCATTCCCGAATCGAACAGAGTATCCGTACGTTTTGATGGTTCCGTCTACGGAATGGTATGACATGGTGTGTTTTTGTGTTTAGACCCAAACCAACAGCGAACACACTTGCCTGCGCGTCGAGTCCTCCAACAGGGACGACTCCGGCAAATATACCGTCACAGCCAGCAACGAATACGGCAAGGACTCCGCCGATATCGAGGTCATCGTCGTCGACAAACCTGGCATGCCCAAGGGACCGTTGCAGTACACCGAAACCACTCAGGAGACCATTTCCTGCTCGTGGAATCCGCCGACCGACGATGGCGGCGGTGAAATTACGAACTATATTGTTGAAGTCAGCGAGTTCGGCGCCGATTGCTGGCGCCCGTGCCCCGGCTTCTGCCCCAGGACCAACTTCACCGTGCGCGGCTTGATCGAGGGCAAGAAATACGTCGTGCGCGTGCGCGCGGAGAACATCTACGGCGTGTCGGAGCCCTTGGAAGGTAAACCAGTGGTTGCTAAGAGTCCGTTTGATCCACCAGGTCCGCCCAGTCAACCCGAAGTTGTCGGATACACGCCCTCCAGCTGCTCCCTCAAGTGGAGCCCGCCAACCTCCACTGGCGGCAAGCCCATCTCCGGCTACTACGTCGAGAAGCGGGAGCGCGGTGGCGAATGGGCTAGAGTCAATCACTACCCAACGCCCAACACTGCCTACACGGTGCAGGACCTGCGCGAGGGTAACAAATATGAATTTAGAGTGGTTGCAGTCAACGAGGCTGGTCCTGGTGAGCCTAGCAGACCGACTGAACCGATTATCGCTGGTCACCAGAGATGTAAGTATATTTTATGTCACTTACATAAAGGACAATTGTTAACCATTTTACCACAGTCAAGCCCGATGCTCCCGAACCACCTAAGCCGGATCGCATCACCAAGGACAGCGTTACTTTGTCCTGGCGGCCACCGCGCAACGATGGCGGAGCTAAGATCAAGGGATACATTCTGCAGCAGCGCAAGAAGGACGCTGACGATTGGTCTGACGTTAATTCGGTTCCTTGCAAGGAGACCGTCTACACTGTGCCCAAGCTCAAAGAAGGAGACGAATATCAGTTCCGCGTTATTGCCGTCAACGATGTCGGACCATCTGAACCAAGCAAGCCCAGCCCGATGATCCTCATCGAGGAGCAAGCTAACAAACCGTGCATTGATTTGAGCGGCATCAAGGACATCACAGTTAGGGCTGGCGAAGACTTTAATATTCATGTGCCCTATGTTGGTTTTCCCAAACCGGTTGCTTCCTGGTTTGCCAATGACAAGATCCTCGACGAAACGGACACTCGTGTGCATCCGACTCTCACCGATGATTACGCCAGTATCATTGTGAAGAACGCCAAGAGAGAAGACGCTGGGCAATACAGGTTGCAGCTCAAGAATCCATCCGGTTTCGATACAGCCACGTTGAATGTCCGCGTCTTGGATCGCCCTGGCAAACCTGAGAACGTCCGCGCTGACGAATTTGCCGGCGACCAATTGACGCTTTACTGGCAACCGCCCAAGGACAATGGCGGTTCGCCAGTTACCAATTACATCGTGGAAAGGAAAGAAGCCAGGTCGCCGACGTGGACCAAGATCAGCAGCTATGTCACCGTACCGTTCATTCGCGTACGTAATTTGACCATTGGCAAAGACTACGAGTTCCGCGTCATTGCCGAGAACAAATATGGCCAATCCGATCCAGCCGGTACCGCCGAACCAATCAGGGCCAGACATCCGTTCGACGTTCCCGGTGCTCCAGGCTCGCCACGTGGCATCGACACCTCCGAGGATTCTATCACCATCGCCTGGAACAAACCTCGACATGATGGCGGCGCTCCAATCATGGGTTACGTCATTGAAAAGAGGTTGATAACTGAAGACAAGTGGACCAAGGCTTCCCACGCGCTTGTGCCCGATCTCACACACAAAATCATCAACTTGATTGAGAACCACGAGTACGAATTCCGTGTGGCTGCTGTTAACGCCGCCGGTCAAGGTCCATGGAGTCCAGCCTCTGACATTATTGTCGCCAGAGCTCCTCCGTCCGCACCCAAGATCACTTCCGATCTTAGCATCAGAGACATGGTCGTTATCGCCGGCGAAGAGTTCAAAATTACAGTGCCTTTCACTGCCTCGCCTAGACCCAGAGAAAACTGGACTATCAACGGCGACGAAGTCATTCAAGACCATCGTATCAAATTTGAAACCACCGACATTCAATCTGTCTTCATCAACAGCAAAGCCAAGCGCTCCGATAGCGGAAATTACACCATCAAACTCACCAACAGTGTTGGCTACGATTCGGGTTCGTGCAGAGTGCTTGTCGTTGATAAGCCCGGCAAACCGCAAGGCCCATTGGACGTGTCCGATATCACTCCTGACAACTGCTCGCTGGCTTGGAGACCACCCCTCGATGATGGCGGCTCTCCCATCACCAATTACATTGTTGAAAAATACGAGCCGTCCGGCATCTGGATCAAGGCCAGCAGCTTTGTTCGTAACACCCACTATGACGTCATGGGATTGGAGCCCAACAAACGGTACAGCTTCCGCGTAAGGGCTGAAAACCAGTACGGCATCAGCGAACCTCTGGAACTTGACGAACCGATCACTGCCAAATATCCATTCACCGTGCCCGACGCACCTGGCGCACCACGAGTCACAGACTGGGACTCCGGCACCGTCCATCTTCAATGGGAACGGCCCGGAAACGATGGCGGTTCGCGCATCCAAGGCTATCGTCTGGAATACCGCGATGTGGCCGACACCAACTGGACCCCAGCCGCCGACTATCTCATTCCTCACACCCACTTTGATCTGTACAACATGATCACAGGACACGAATATGAATTCCGCGTCAAGGCCAAGAACGCCGCAGGTTTCAGCAAGCCGTCTGCGTCCTCTACCCGCTTTAAGCTTAAGGGTAAATTCAACGTGCCTTCTCCGCCAGGCGCGCCTAAGGTCGTCAAAGTTGGAAAGAGCTATGTCGATCTCACCTGGGAAGTGCCCGCCAACGATGGTGGCTCCAGAATTACCGGATACGTTATCGAGAAGAGAGAAATCGGTAGTCCGATTTGGAACAAGTGCAATGAGTACAACGTCACCGACACCAACTACACTGCTCTCAGTCTCATCGAACGTAACGATTACGAATTCCGCATCTTTGCCGTCAACGCCGCTGGTAGGAGTGAACCGAGCGCGTGCTCAACGCCAGTTAAGGTTTGCGAGGTCCTCGGTGGCGAGAAACCGGAATGGGTTCGACCGTTGGGCAACACCGTTGTGCCACTCGGCAAGACTATCACTCTGGAGTGCGAGGCTAGTGGTAAACCACCGGCTACCTACAGATGGCTCCGCAACGGACGTGAGCTTACCTTGTCTGGCAGGTACAGATACGAGACCAAGGGTACCGTCGCTATGTTGCACATCACTGATGCGTTGGCTCTCGACGAAGGTGACTACACTTGTGAGGCTAGCAATGCCATGGGATCCGTTACAACCAACGCTCGCGTTAAGATTGGATGTAAGTATTTATTAATCGACTTAAGGGTAAACATTGAATTAAACCTTATTTGTTTCTTTAGCTCCACCTGTCATCAACCGCATACCCTCCGAGTTATATCTGCCCGAGAACGACAACACCAAGATCAAGATCTATTACTCTGGTGATCAACCCATTGAGTTTACTCTCACTAAGAATGGAAAGCCGGTCGAGGAATCTGAGCACATCAAGTTTACCATCTTTGATGAGTACATCATTGTTTACATCCGTGGTATTCGTAATGATGACGGTGGCAATTACACAGCCACGATTAAGAACGATAGCGGTTCAGTTTCTGGTAGCTTTACTGTGTACATCACCGGTCTGCCTGGTCCGCCTACTAACTTGGACGTCGCTGACATCACCAAGCATACCTGCATCCTCACCTGGAAACCACCCAGCTATGACGGAGGTCTCCGCATTACTCACTACGTCGTTGAGCGCAAGGATGTGACCCTGACGCACTGGATAACCATCTCGTCCTCTTGCAAGGACACCACCTTTATGGTGCAAGGTCTGACCGAAGGCCAAGAATACTTGTTCCGCGTCATGGCTGTCAATGACAACGGCATGGGACCAGCTTGCGAGGGCACCAACCCGATCAAGGCCAAAGCTCCCTTCGACCCACCATCCAAACCAGGAATTCCCAACGTCACCCAGATCGGCGGCGACTTTGTCAACTTGGAATGGACCAGACCAGAATCCGATGGCGGTGCTCGCATCCAAGGCTACTGGATCGACAAGCGTGAGGTGGGCAGCAACACCTGGCAACGCGTCAATGTTGCTATTTGCCTTCCGACCATCCTCAACATCTCCAACCTCATCGAAGGACGTCAATACGAGTTCCGCGTGTTCGCTCAGAACATTGCCGGTCTCTCGGAACCATCCACCAACTCGTTGTCCGTCAAGATCGTGGATCCCATGGGCGCCACTCCGCCAGAAATCGTCAAACCTCTCAAGAACGCCCACTGCATCCAGAATCATAATGCCAAATTCGAATGCACCATCACCGGCAGTCCCAAACCAACCATCACGTGGTACAAGGGCGCGCGCGAAATTACCAGCGGTTCCAGATATCACATCTACTGCGAGGAGGACACCTACCATCTCACCATCAACGATGTTTTTGGGGAAGATGCCGACGAGTACGTTTGCAGAGCTATCAACAAGGGAGGTGTGAAATCCACCCGCGCCGAGTTGATCATCATGACACCGCCTAAGATCAACGTTCCACCGAGATTCCGTGACACTGCCTACTTCGACAAGGGCGAGAATGTCGTCATCAAGATTCCTTTCACTGGCCACCCGCGTCCACGCATCAGCTGGATCCGCGAAGGTGAGACCATAGAGTCCGGTGGTCATTACCATGTGGAAGTCAAGGACCGCCACGCTATTCTCACCATTCGCGACGGCAGCAAACTTGACAGCGGACCGTACAGAATCACAGCTGAGAATGAAATGGGTCAAGATTCCGCCATTATCAAAATCCAGATCAGTGACAGGCCAGATCCACCACGATTCCCAACCTGCGACAACATCAGCTTCGAATCGTTGGCCCTCAACTGGAAACCGCCATTGTGGGACGGCGGAAGCAATATCACCAACTACTTGGTCGAGAAACGCGAGCACAACTTGCAGACGTGGTTGAGGGTTGGCAACACTCGCATCAACACCATGGCCATTAGTGGACTGTCGCCTGGTCACCAGTATGAGTTCAGAGTTTACGCCGAGAACATCTACGGTCGCTCCGATCCGTCCGACATCAGCAGCCTGGTGACCATGAAGGACTCTGGTAAGAAGAAAGTGGAGAAGAGAAAGGTCGAAGTTGACGCCAACGGCAAGAAGATCCGCGAGTCTCACAAGGAACCCATCAAGGATTACGACCAATATGTCTTCGACATCTATTCCAAGTACGTACCTCAACCCGTTGAGATCAAGACGAGGAGTGTGTACGAAGACTACGATATCTTGGAGGAGATTGGCACAGGCGCCTTTGGAGTGGTCCACAGGTGCAGGGAGCGCAAGACCGGTAACATCTTCGCTGCCAAATTCATCCCATGCGCTCACGCCATGGAGAAAGAACTCATCCGCAAAGAAATCGATATCATGAACCAACTGCATCACAACAAGTTGATCAATCTGCACGACGCCTTCGACGACGACGACGAAATGGTCCTGATCTTCGAGTTCCTCAGCGGCGGTGAATTGTTCGAACGCATCACCGCTGAAGGCTACCAGATGTCCGAAGCCGAAGTGATCAACTACATGAGACAGATCTGCGAGGCCATCAAGCACATGCACGAGAAGAACATCATCCACTTGGACATCAAGCCGGAGAACATCATGTGCCAGACGCGAAAGGGCACCAACATCAAGGTCATCGACTTTGGTCTTGCCACCAAGTTGGATCCGAACGAAGTTGTCAAGATCTCCACCGGCACTGCCGAGTTTGCCGCTCCCGAGATTGTCGAGCGCGAACCGGTCGGTTTCTTCACCGACATGTGGGCGGTGGGCGTCTTGGCCTACGTCCTGCTCAGCGGGCTGTCGCCCTTCGCTGGCGAGAACGACATCGAAACACTCAAGAACGTCAAGGCTTGCGACTGGGACTTCGACGAGGAAGCTTTCGCGAACGTTTCCGAGGAGGGCAAAGACTTCATCCGCAAGTTGTTGATGAAGAACAAGGAGAAGCGCATGACCGCCGAGGAGTGCTTGGTGCACGCTTGGTTGACCGGCGATCACAGCCAGAGGACCAGGGTGATCGAACAGAACCGCTACCTGAAACTGCGCGACAAGATCCGCGCCAGGTACGAGAACTGGAACGACTTCATCCTGCCCATTGGAAGGCTGTCCAACTACTCGTCGCTGCGTAAACTGCTCATGGAGAAGTACAAGATATACGATTCCATGTTCGACCGAAGGCAGGCGGCGCCAAGATTCGTCATCCGACCGCAATCGGCGTTCTGTTACGAAGGACAGAGCGTCAAATTCTACTGCAGAGTGGTGGGCATCGCCACGCCGACTCTCAGCTGGTATCACAACAGCAGCGAGCTCAGGCAGAGCGTGAAATACATGAAGCGCTACGTCGGAGACGACTACTACTTCATCATCAACAGAGCCAAGCTGGAAGACCGCGGCGAATACATCATCAGGGCCGAGAACCATTACGGTTCCAAGGAGGAGGTGGTGTTCCTCAACGTCCAGCCACTCCCGACGGTCACGGCCGAGTACAGACCCGAAGCCCAGCCGGTGCGTCGTCGCGAACCTCTGCCGTACACCTACTGGCAGGAGGAGCAGGAGTGCGCACCGTCTTTCACCTTCTTGCTGCGTCCTCGCGTCATGCAGGAGAAGGACACCTGCAAGCTGCTCTGTTGTCTGTCCGGCAAGCCCTTCCCGACGGTCAAATGGTTCAAGGACAAACGCGAGCTCAGCAAGTACGAATACGCCATGTCTTCGTCCGACGGCGTCGTCACGATGGAAATCGTCGGCTGCCGCCCGTCGGATTCCGGCCGATACAGCTGCGTGGCGACCAACAAACATGGTCAGGACGAGACCAGCTGCATGGTGATCGTCGAAGGCGAGTCTGGGACCGCGGAGCACAGTCAGATCGCGCAAAAGATTCTGCATTCCGGCGATCGCAAGTACATCGAGCGTCCCATCAAGCCAGCACCGATTCCAGTTACTATTAGGAAGAACATTGCGCCAGCCCCGCCGCCCACCGTCAGACCAACCAGCCTTAATCTGTCGTCGTCGTCGTCCAGCTTGAATGTCAGCGATAGGTCGCCCAAGAGGTACGGCGGCAGATTGGACTCCACGGGCGCGGGCAGTCCGAACAGGTCGCGAAACTCTACGAGAGAGTTGGCGTTACCGCCGGACGACGCGTCCATGTGCGCGCCCAGATTCTCCAAGGAGCTGAAGAACATGACCGTGCCCGACGGCGAGCAGCTCTCGCTGGTCTGCCACGTCAAGGGCGATCCCGAACCGCGAGTCACGTGGTCGAAGAACAACAAAGCGCTGACCTCCTCGGAGGTCATGGACCTGAAATACAAAAACGGCATTTGCACCCTGACCATCAACGAAGTGTATCCCGAAGACGAAGGAGAATACGTGTGCAAAGCGACGAATTCGGTCGGATCCACGGAAACCTTCTGCAAGCTCACCGTCAAACGTAAGTTGGGTACTTTCCGCCTAATTTGGTGACTGATTGCTGATGTGCTCGCTAGCCATGGGTAGTATCGTGAACGGCAAGAAGAAGTCGGACGACAAGCCGCCCAGGATCGTCAGCCATCTGCAGTCGGCGTTCGTGAAGGACGGCGAGCCGGTGGAGCTGTCCTGCAGGATCATCGGCGGCGAGCGGTTCGACGTCGTCTGGCTGCACAACAACAAGGAGATCAAGCCCAGCAAAGACTTCGAGTACGCGAGCGCGGCGAACATCTACAAGCTGCGCATCGCCGAAATCTTCCCGGAGGACTCCGGCGCGTACACCTGCGAGGCGTTCAACGACGCCGGCGAGACGTTCAGCAGCTGCACGCTGAACGTGCTGGTGCCCGGCGAGCAGCCGAAGTCGCCCGTGTTCAAAACATTCCCGATCTCCGCCACGCTCGCCGACGGCGAGACCGGCACGTTCGTCGCCGAGACCGAGGACGAACCGCTGCAGATCAACTGGCTGAAGGACGGCAAGCCGATCCGCGAGAGCGTCGCCAAGTACGGCTTCACGCAGGAGGGCAAGCGATACACGCTCACGATCACGAAGTGCGACTCCAACGACGTCGGCCAGTACCAGGCGAAGGCCGTCGGCAAGAAGAGCGAGACGCTCGCCGCCTTCTCGCTCAACGTCGTGCCGCAGGGCGAGCAGTAGATTCGCCGGCTCCCTGCCGGCTGTCGGGACGAGCGGAGCAATGTCGACGAGCGAATCTGGGACCCTGCCAGCATCCTCAACGCCTTACCATCCGAGGGTCCCGGGTGCGCGTCGAGCCGCGCCGTTCTCCCGACGGGCGCGCAGAATGCTGCTGTCTACTCGCAATTCTAAATTATCGAAACCGCTGTCGGTATGAAAAGATATATTTAATTTTCGGTGTGAAAGTGCTTGGGCCATCTTTTCATTACTTCTTCTCGTACAATACACGATTACGCATCGTCGCGTTGGTTTTGTTCATTTATTTACGTTTTCATATTGCATTGTCGCTTGTGCAAAGCCACACATACTCTGTATCATATTATGTAAAATAAATTAATTCAGTTTAAAAAATCACGGCAATCATCGTTTTTTGTTCATTGTACAAGATCATCGGTTAAACCGGTTAAACGATTGTTTCGTGTCTGTCAGTCGGTTATTATTTCGTGGAAACATTACCCGGTTTTTAGTTTTTACTTTCGATTAATTTTGATTTTGATTTTGATTAATTTAATTTTTACTTTTTTGCCGTATTTGCCTAAAATATGCAATGTTAAATTTGTGAAACATTATCTTGGAAAGTATTAACTCTAGAAATAATTCAAATCTACGTTCAATTCTGCGTCGATAAGCTAGTTTAATTAAACTTTTACTTTTAGCTATTTTTTGCTAAAAATCGAATGCAATGTTAAATTAGCGGAACATTA
>JAODGE020016811.1:2910564-2928763 GCA_027574965.2 Ecitophya simulans | reverse complement strand
TGAATAAGTCTGTTATAACAATAATGCCTATTTATTATTGATACTGTTTTAATTAAATATATGACAATATAAATTGCATAATTAGTATTAACCGTTCACTACTTATTAATTTAAAATTAACCAAATTTAATTGTTTTTATTTCTAGTGGCTTTGATGATCACGAGATGGTACTACTTGTAGTATTTCAAAGCAAAATCAGGTAAGATTTATTTGATTTTTTAAATGAAATTAGAATTCTAACTAAGGATGTTTAATAAATTTTAAAATAATTTGTGATTGTTAACAAAGAGTTGATTAGAACTGGAATTTAACGTAATTGTTGAAATATTCGCGGTTCTAAAGGGGTACTTGGGGTACCTGTGGTACCGGGGATACTCCTTGCTGTTTTTTTTTGACATTTTCTTCAAATTATTGTCTATTCGGATCCGAGTTCACAGCCGAACGAATAGCTTTAATTACTTATTGTTAACGTTTTTTTCGGAGATAATAATTTTATGTTGATAAAATCAACACAAAATTTGAATATCATAAAAACGATTCAAGTTAAAGAAAAGTTATACAAAGAAAAATCAAATTAAACTAGCTTAATTGAAGCAGAATTGACCGTAGATTTGAATGGCACTAACCAATTTTGTTTAGTGCTAATATTAGTTGAGATGTCGCTTAAAAAAATTAACATTGCATTCAATTTTTTCCAAAAATGGCAACAATTATAAATGAAATTAAACTAGCTTTATCAACGCAGAATTAAACGTAGATTCGAGTGGCACAAACAAATTTTCTCTAGAGTTAATATTTTTAATTCAACTAATTTACAAAGGTGTACTTCTTTGCATATCTCCCAAAAATGACAAATAATAATAATATGATATAATATATTATATGTTCTATGATATCTGGAGAAACAAGCTTGAAAACAGGCGCAACGAAATCAGCTTCAGTTAAACGAAAAAAGATGTCGCAGTGTGTACCAACGTTGCTAATTTGGTTCCGAGTACTATTCTGATTAATATAATGTATATTCAATTTACAAACGTAAACCATTAAAGCTCTCTAATTTCTCTGTTTCGTGCTGCATAATATTTTATTTGAATTAAGTCTGCAACAAAAGCGCAACACCTGCAAGCGTCCACTTCGACGGCTTATCTTTCGTTTTTAGATTAAAAGTCCACACGTAGGTCGGACCGCGCGTCCGCGTCTTGTAAACGGGACATTCGTACATATTACGCAATTCCTGCTTGTCTTGCGTGATCGCCCGAATATTGATGACCGGCATCGGCGGAAATAGCTCCTTCAGTCGCGAATCCATGATAATCCCAGCCTGGGCGTCCCACCTCGCGCCCTCCACGAAGAAGCCGTGCACATAGGCGCCTTCCCTCGGCGCGCTCCTGGGGGTAAACGGAAAAATTTACATTTCCCCAGCGCACCGAGCGCAAACGGACGGCGATCGAAAAACGCGTGGCGCGCGGCTATTTTCTATTCGACGCCCGCCGCACGTTCGGATGCGGGCGGTAATTGATTGGCACTCACGTGAAATCCTCCTTTTGCTTCTTGGTGACGTCGCACTGCAGGCACATTTTGTCTAAAGGCAGTTCGTTCTTGCGCGCGGTGCTTTGCATTATCGCCGTCAGCAACGATTGCGGATTGAAGAAGCCGCCCAGCCACACGGAAGCAGGAAGCTGCGAAAAAAACGAGCGTGATTTGAAATGAATCCTACACGAGCGCCCAGGATAAACGGAACGAGCAGTTGCAGATATTTAACACGTACCACAAAGTCAGTGGACCACGTTTCCAGTTCTCGTATTCTTAACAGCAGATCGATGAACCACGTGGTTAGTCCATGCATAGAAGGATACGCCCTTGCCGACCACACGGGAGGTACCTGGTCCAGGAACAGGGCGTTCTCCAAGTCCTCCATGTCGGACGTAATTGTCAACTCGCCTTTCATGCCCAGATCCAACTCCTTGAGCGATCGCTTAATCTCTCCAGTGAGGTGGTTCATCCGTTCGCATTCCTGGAAAGCTACTATAACGTACGGGGTGCGTTCCTCCACTTTGCCCATGATTTCCGCCATGTTGAAATCTTCCGGTAACTTCTCCAGCATCTCATCGATCATCGCTTTGACCTTATCTTCTCTTGTAATCGTCGATCCGCCCGAATTGCCAGCATCTCTCGGCTGCATTTCGAACACAGTCCGGAAGAGGTTTTCTGCCGTCGTGGTGAGGAACCCAATTTCTGCGTTGGGGTGCAAGCCATAGAGATAGGGACTTTCGGAGGGCATTTGCTCATCGATGTAGGTGTGATACCCAGCGTAGTCGGTGTTTGGTGGAGCGGCAAAACCAGGAGCGAGGTGTAGCTCCCCATCGACAAGATCTGGCTGCAGGAGCTCCTCCAGGTAGGAGATACACAACCTGCGATCCCAATCGTCGGTTATATGACCCCCGTACATGATCTCACCGAAGAGATAACGCAAATCCTCCCAGGGGACCTTCGAATTGTTCTCCAGGTAGTTGTACAGCACGAAAACGCTGATTTTAAGATCGCCCACGTTGAACGGATAGATCTTGTTCCATCCTTGCGGACCAAACTTCCTCCTTTCCGCGACCACCGCGTGAAAATAACACAGCGAGAATAGTATGACCTTGAACTCGGCTTCCTTTCCGCATTGCTCCAACGTTTCCTGATCAAAATTAGACAAAGCCTTGTGCAGATTGGCCTGCATCCCGGTCGGAGGTTCGTTGGTGATCTTGATCGAAGATTCGAGTATGCCTTGCGGGATTATGTGCGCTGCGGCCGTTGCGGCCGGTTCCGCACTCATGAACACCCTGTAGTCCTTGTGCGATCCGTCCGCGTATCGCTCGAGGTGCTTCTCCAACGTGGGCAGCCATTTTTTGACCAAATGGATGTTTTGCAAGACCACCCAGTGGCCGCTCTTCGCCGCGATCTCCATCGCGTCTTCTGCCACCACCTCCTGGCCCTGGCCCAACGAGACGTTGTGGAAGTTCTTACTATCCGCCGTGTAGCCCAACTTTTGGCCCAGGCTCTCAACGTCGCCCAGCGGATTGACGCCCGGCGATAGGATGAAGAAGATCGGAGTCGATGGACTCGTTTCCTCGTACGATTTGGCGAACTCGACGGTTTTGTTTTCGACGTATATCGGGCCCAGTTTCTCCTCGATGAAAGCGCTACAACCGAAACATATTTGCAGTGAGTTTGTAGACTGTGTGGGGGGAGCAAAAAGTGGGTGGTTACATCATCGCATAAATCATTCTATCTGGTCGCAGCGCCCGCATCATGCAGAGCCTTTGCAGCGCAGTTTTGTTCTTCCACTCCTGCGGAAACTTTTCCCTCTCCGGGCACTCGCACTCGACGAGCTTCTTCCATCGCTTGGGGGAGTTCTCGATGTCGCGGTCCAAATTTCGAAATTCGTCCCGCCCGGCGAGACTGCAAATGCCGCCCCAGCTCGAGTTAGACAGAAACTCCACCGGCGAGGTGACGTGCGGCTTGATCGGGAAGCGCAGCAGAAAGTCCAGGTCCATCGAGGAGATTTCCTCGCCCATCAGCAAGATCTAGCAGAAATTGGAGCGATTGTCGCGTCGTCGACGAGAACGCGTTGCGACTCACTTGGAAAGTCATTTGCGAGGCGAAAATTAATTTGTCACATTCGAACAGGCCGCGCGTCGTGTATTGGAACACGGAGAAGGAAATGCAATCGATCAGATTGTTCACCCTTGCGGCGACGACTTCCGCCGGCTGGGCCTTCGCGATCGCCTTCTGGAAGACCACGCTGAACGCCTATAACAGAAACAATGAACTCGCCGTGTTCGAACAAAAACAAAACTCCCGGCATTCCGACGTCTTCTGTGTTCTAACGTTCGATTGCTCGTTTCTTCCGCTCGGACGAACAAAAACCAAGACAAAAGCCGAGAAAATCGAATCTAATTTACCGAATAATCACGGGGCGCACGTTCTATCTCAAATACCTTTAATGAGAACTGATATATCGGATTGATGGTGTTGAGCTCGTTCAGGATAAAGTACAGGAGGCTGGCGCGCGCGGCTGCAGGACGATAATGTTCGCGCGCCTGATCGATCTGAATCGCGGTGACCTTCGCCTCGGCGACTTTCGTTTCGATTTCGGCCGCCGTCCGCTTGGTCGTCTCGAGGTTCTCGACGAGCGTGGTGTCGCCGAGCAGGTTGCCGCCGGCTGACGACAGCCGCGACAGCAGATCGTCCTCCAACGACTTCAGCATTATCTTGAAGTCGTTCTGTTGCTTCGTCAGCTCCGCCTGCGCACGAACGACCGGACGTCAGTCGGCAGAAGTTTGCGCGCGACGCGGCGGCGGGCAATTACTTTGAGCTCTTCGAGATCCGGCCGTTCCGCCTTCACGACCTCGGCGAGCAGCTGGTCCTCCAGTCCGTCTCGCGTCACCGTGAAGTTGATGAGCGTCGCCTGCGCCTGCATCTCGGGCTTGTAGTGCGGGTTGGCGAGCTTTGTGTGCAGTATCAGTCGAAACGCCGCGTTGTATTCGATCTCCTTGTCGCCGATCTTGATGGCCCTGGACGCACGCGCCGAGTTTGATTTAATTAATACCCGCTCGACGGACGCGGTTCGTTTTTTTTAAATTAAAAGCCTCGAACTTACTTTCCCTTTTTAATTAGGTTTCTGCCCAGGAGGGTGTCCAACACGGGGTCCACGTTCTCGCCGATGTTTTCCACGAGCACTGTGTCTCCGGAGGTTATAGATTTTTCGATTGTGTCCAGATAACCCTTCTGACCCAAGCGGATTACGCGGAGCGAGTCGCCATATTTTTCCTTTATCCATTTTACTCCTTGCAACTGGATAACCAGACGTAATGTTCTCCCTGTTCCGTTTCCCCGCCGGCAAGAAAACCGAGTCTTTCGTTAGGAGTTCGCTTACCTGAGGATCGATCATCAGCGGCCATCGATCAGAGTTGGACAGTATCGTCGCGTTCTCCGTGCTCATTCTGTCGCTCGGGAGGCCTTCGTTGTTCCACTTTGCGATTTGCGTGTCATCGGTCATGAGCGTCAGCGGATCCAGGCCGTCGCTGGTCGCAATCGGCGGCTGAAACATTCGATTATTCATCGCCACCTTTCGAACAGCGACGTCACTCACGTCCATGCTTTTGATGCACGGTAGCCACATTTTGTGCAGGAGATCCTGCCTGTACTGCTTGTTGAAGCAGCCCACGTAGGAGATGAAGGCGGTGACCAGCAGGATGTCGCCGGGAAGCATTTTGCCTTGTTCCATGAAGCTGAATAATGACGATTGCAGTGGTTAATATGTATTTAGGTTGGCCGCGATTGCAGGAGTGGCGTACGTACTTGGATACGGCTTCGGCCCATCGGACGTTCTCGCTGGCAAGACCTCCGACTAATCGATTAGCCAACTGTATCGTGGCGTTGGTTGCGTCGGCCTCCTGCTGACAGAGGAGCTTCTCCTTGGTGGCCTTCTCGAAGTCGGCCGTGAGCGTCGCTAATTGCTCCTCCAGTGACTGCATAATCGCAATTATAATTAGCGAAGTGGACGTCGCCTCCATTACGGCGGTTCGCGTCCATGGCGCACCGAAGTGCACTTTCGCGGTTGTGCACTTAGCGGGCGATAGTATCGCGCGCGAAATTAATATCAAAACAACGGTCTGGGTGGCTTTATTTTCATGAATATCCGAGTTCGAAATTACTCACCGCCACTTTCTTTTTTATCACGTCGAGCTTCTCTTCGGCGGCCGCCAGTTCGGCGTTGGCCTGCGCCAGCGCTTTGCGTTTCGGCTCGACGTCGCAGTAAACCTCGTAAAACTTGATTATGTTGATCACCCAAGCGCACAATCCCGCCGCAGCTGCCGACTTGGACCTAACGAACTCCGGCTCGAACTCGGCGTTCTTCAAATATGGCTCGATCGCTTTGATGATCTCGGGATGGATGTTCTCTTTGTCGTAGTTGATTAAGCTGTCGAGGAAAGCGTCCACTTTCGCCATCATGATCTTCGCGGCTTTCCAACTTCTGTCTTTGGGTATTTTACCGCCGGGTGCCAGCAGGACCATGACTCCGGCTGTGACATTGGTCACGGCGCCCGGTGGCGATCCGAAGCTTTTCAACTCTGTCAAATTCGCCTTGTTCAACGTGTTCAGCGCTTCCTGAGCGGCGAGCAGAGCTGGTTCGGCTTTGACCAAGTCTTCCTCGCAGTCCTTTTGCTTCTGCAACACCTCCTCGGCAATTATCGCCACTTTTTGCTCTTCTTCGTCGGCGAGGTGTTTCTCCGTTTGGACTTTATCGGTTTCCACGCCGACGATTTTGATTAGCTCGTCGGCGGCGTCGTTCTTCTCCTTCAACTCCACCTCTTGGATTGCCAGTTTGACTTTCAACGCGTCAACTTGCGTGGCTGTGCTTCGCAACTTATTCAAACCATTCTCTAGTCTTGACACCTTTCCCCGCAACTCCTCCGATTTCCGCCTGAGCAATTTAGCGTACAAATTGATCTGTTCCAAATAGGACTTGGGCGTGGTGTAATTGTAACGTCTCTCGTTTTGCAGATAGAGCTTGGACATGGAGTTGACTGAAGAATGGGCAAACGCCATAAACCGCGCCACGGGATCGTACAAATTAGCCTAAGAAGAACAAAGAAACGTGAGAACTAAATTTCTCTTGCGTCTATGGTGATTTGTTACCGGCAAGACTTCCAGCTCCGTGACAAATCTCAGAGAGACTGACACCAGCGCTTCTTGCGGCCATTCGTGGAACCAATTAATCTGCGTGCAATTAATAATCGCTGGAAATTTGCGCGAGCGCACCCGCAGCGTCGAGCCGACAGGTGAAAAACAGAGGACGATCTTTAACTGTCGCCGGACGCGATCGATGAAAAACTTCCAGCAGTTTTCGCGCGAGTCTGCCAGCCCGGCCCCTTTCACTTCATTTCTGACGCCAGCGATGATGTTCTCGATCTCGTCGTCGGGGAACAGGTCGGGCACCTCCCCGGAAGCCAACATGTCGTTGATCAGCACCAGGAACTGTTCGTTGGGCACTTGCGCGTCTGTCATCAAGAACATTATGCCGACGTTCTTCAAACCAGTCTTGGAATACAGGGCGGACAACTCTGTTCGCAGGTCCGAGACGCCATAACCTTTCTTGAGCTGGATCTGGGACACCTCTAGAGATGATATGAAGGCAGCTAAACGGGCTAGGGATTGCTTTCCACTGCCACCCACTCCTACCAGCAGTGCGCTGCCACGTGGAGACTCTAGGATCCGGTTAATTCTGACACAGAATGACGATAGTGGGCAGGTTTGGTAGGTAATGTTAGGATGTTATCATCTTACCTGCAAACGTGCATCATTGCATCCTCGAACAAAACCAGATTCATTGCAGCCACAAGGTCATTGTAACTAGCCATGGCTTCGGTTAAAAGCTGACTGAGTTTACTCCACTCACAAATGGGCATGTATTTGGGCTCTCCAATGCCCCCAGCAAAATGACAGAAGATGTTTGGCTTTTCAAACACAGTCGCTTCTTCGATTTCTTCGAAATTTTTTTTGAAGATATCCAGCTGCAGCTTGGTGAAAGCATCGATATCCTTCTCTTCGACGAGTTTATCTCCGTAAACCCTCTGGCTTTCATGCAACCATAACCTGACCAAATCAGTGGGCTGATTCAGACAGTCATTTGTACTGAACAACAACCCCTGGAAGACGTTTGAAATGTCTCTGAGGTTAAAAATGTAGTGAAACTTGATAGCAGTCGGTAGGAAAATTTGACTGACTTTATGGTGCAGGGCGATGGTAGCTTTGACCAAGTTATCGGTTAGACATTGGATTGTGGAAGCGAACTTTAGTTCTGAACTGTTGAGATGCTGACTCAATATCGCTTGATAAATAGTGCTGAGCGCATCAGTTCCTGGGAAACTGATCGCGAACACGTAGAAATGTCTCTGGAGACGTGGGTTGATTGTAAAACTGCCTGCAGTCGGGTTCATACACGAAACATATTGGCAGTTATGAATGTCTTTCAGAGTCAATTTGTTCCTGTCATACCAGTGGCGATAGTCCAGATGTTGTCTGATCAGAGTGTGGGGTTGCACCGTGCCGTAGGCATCTACTTCCGGCATGTTCATGTCGTCGATGAAATAGATCAATGTTTTCCCACCTGGAGGGCCGTAATTTCGACCCGCTTTTTTTTCCAGAGGTTTTTCGAGGATCTTCTGTAACATCTCCGACGACGTATAGAAATTGAAGGGCACATTCGCCACCGCATAGTTCTCTGATAGAAATGACAGTTTCTCCGATACGAGAACAGTTTTACCACAACCAGCATTGCCCACCAACATGACAGGATGTCGTTTCTCCATTAATATGTCGAGAAAATATCGGACTCTGATAGATTCTGCCGTGTGGACTAAAACCGCTTGTAAAGGCATATCTGGATCCAATTCAAATCGCCCGAGACTTTTGGTCCACGGTACAAACTGTTTAGTTTCCGTATCTATGTAGTAATCAAAAACTGTCCCTGTCGTTGGGAACTTGACCGTTTTGAATTCGTTCACCCACCACTTGGTAAACTCAACCCGGTAGTCAACCGCCTGTTCTTGGAACATTGCGGATCCGAAGGCCCAAACACAACTAAAAACGAAATACAATTCCTGCCATTCTTTGGGACAGTCAGGGGGTGTGTTTGTCGGCGTCAGGAGGCATTCCAGCAAATGACAAAGCATTTCAACATGCGATGTTTCTACAATGGGTGTTATTTTTTTGAACCGTGTTCGGACGTTATCCAAACAGATGGGGATGTACTTATCAAACAGTACGATGAGATTGGATTTCTCTGAGAGGCTGGATCTGGTTTCTATCCACGAAGTAACGAACGGATTCCAGCCAAGATCCTGCGGATTGATGTACAAGATACCCGCCCGGGAAACTGTTGCAGGTGTCGCTGTGCGTAGGTTTGATATTTCGAACAACAACCGCATCGTCGGCGTCAACGCAATTCTTTCATTGCTTGCAAGGGTCAATACTTTGTTGTCGTCCATGACGGTGTTCAAAGACTCGATCCACATCGGATCGATGTCTCCATCGAGAAGTATCCACTTAGGATGATCTCCTGGGAGATTAGCTTGTTCTCGCATTAAGACCGACAACAGGCCGTCTTTCCATTCTCTGGTAGCTGGATTGATAATGCCGAACAGTTCGTCGTTAGTGACGGCTTTGGGATTTAGGTCATTATAAACGGGTTTCTTTTTAATGTTCTGATAGGTTTTGTGCAGAGTTTTCCACACTTGTGTTTTGCCAGTTCCTGCGTTACCGACTATAAAGACGGAATGTCGCACTTCTAAGAGTTCCTCTAGTTGGACCACTTTTAGAATGAAATTATCTTCGGGCTGTAGCAGTAAGTCCATGGCTGCTTGTTTGACAGTGCGTTCAAAATCAGCATCTCTCTTTCTTGGGACTTCTAACGCTGGGAAGAGGTCGCCGATAAGTCCCATGAAAACAGGAGTATCGTCAGTCACTATTTTAGGTATGTTGAAATCTCTCAAAGCTCGCATGAGAACTTCTTCTTCCGGTCTACCAGGATCACCTCGTTTCAGTGATCCGGCTACGACTAGGACCGACTTGATGGCTCTCAAGCCCCAGTCATAATGATCCTGTTTTGATAAAAGTTCTTTACACAAAGTGTACAAGGTGATAAACTTTCTAGCTAGGATTCTGGCGTCCTGGAAACCTTCAGCAACTAACATGATTTCACAGATTAGTTCAAAGTCAGGGACGACCATTGCGCATGGTCTAAAATAAAAAAAAATTTTAAAATAATTTTAAAATTTAATTAAAACATGCATACCTAAATAAGGCTTTTAAATTTTCCGGTAGTTCAGTCCTCCCAGCATATCCTGGATTCATTGTGATGAAGATCCCCACAGTTGGGACCAACTGAATCATGTCGCCCATAAAATCAAACTTTTCTTTCTTGTGTCTAATTGCATCCAGGACTGATTTAACTTGCACAGCGACCACCGAAAGAACTTCGACGGAAATACGATTGAACTCGTCGAAACAACCCCATGCGCCGGTCTGAGCCAAACCTTTGTAGATATTCCCGCAGGACTGCAACAAGAATTCAATTAGAGCCGTTGGAAACAGGAAAAGTTTAAGTTGCGGTCGCAAACTTTATAGTCCATTTGCTCCGAGCAATTGAAGACGTAAACCATGATTCCCAGCGCGCGGCCGAGATCTTTTGTCGTTTCCGTTTTGCCAGTGCCAGCAGGACCGGCCGGACCGCCACCCATTATCAAATGCAGCGACTGAAATTGTTTCTAAGTAAAATTCACACGCACAACGAACGCAGAGAACGTTTACTTGAGTTAAAGTTATGTAGCATCTGTCTGTCAAGGGTGTGATGACCAGCCGAGGAGTGTTGCCCAGATATTCGTAACTGTACTGGAACTGGGCATCGCAAATATTGGCGAAACAATGTTCTTCATCCTCGCCCCATCGATGTCGGAGCTGGGAGACCCACGCGAAGGCGTTTCCACTGTCGACTTTCATTTGGATCAGTTTACTGACGACGTCCCTAGAGTGCACGTCTATGGTGCATATGGTCATGATTTTCTGGCGGTCTTGTTTTGACAGATCGCCCAACAGCAGGGAAATTAGGGTACTTAGCTGGGAGACTTGCTTCTTGTAGTAATCGCGTATCGCGTTGTCGTAACCTTCTTCAAGTCTCGAGAACGCCATGGCCACCTCAGTGGTCCACCAGATCTGAGTGCCACACAGTGAGACTTGAGCTGGGAAGTCAAATAGCCACTGGTCTCGAGGTTTTTCTTCGTAGGAGACGACACCGTCTCCAACCAAAGTTTTTATTGTAGTTCTCATTGAATTTTGGAGTTTGTTCAACCAAACTTCCACCTATTTTAATATATACAGATTTGCTATTACGAGTTTTTAGTTCACTGAGGAAGTACTTACTGGTCCGGTAACATCGCATTTTTCTCCAAATTGTACGTACTCCCCATCTTTTGCATACATTCCTTCAATTTGCTCAATAGTTTTACTCTTTACATTTTCAACAAACTTCAATCTTGCAATAGAATCAAATAATTTAGTGAGATGCTTAGCAACCAAGTTGGGTTGGTTGCCGTTGGATAAAATGTCCAATAGGTCAGCCGACGATACAAAGTAAAACCTCGGAAAAGCCAATCTTTTAGTTTCGAGATACACCGCAAGAGCCTTTTCACAAAGTATCAACTTCTTCTGCAGCTTGTCCAAGTTCTCCAGTAAACCCTCTCGGTTAGTGGATTCGACAACGTTGGGGACCTGCGCCATCTCCTCCATCAAAACTTTGAAATCAGCGTCGATCTCGTCGAAGCGTTGAGAATCTTTCGGTAACTGCTTGCGTATGTCGTCCGAACTCATGAAAATCGACTCCAGATGGGTCCACGTCCTCTGCACTTCGAACCAGATGGTGATAACGGCGTCGGCCGTGCTCAACTTGTGCTGCCACGCGGCCACGGCCTCCAGAAAGTGGGCGATAAACTTGGACGTAATCAGATTCTGCAGCTGAACTTGGTTATCCTCCAAGGTCTCGATCAGCTTCTCGCTCGCCTTGAGGAGTTTGCACCCCGTCCTGGCGTGAATCTCCTGCTCGAACTCCATCACCGACCACGTGGCGTTCAGCTCGCGGAGCACTCTCTCCATGGACATTTCCTTGACGGCCTTGTCGACGATGTTTTTCACTTCCTCCTCACATTCGTGGAGATTCAGCTCGAGCAGTTCGGCTAATGTTGTGCTGTGATCCATCACGATCTTCGTCTGAAACACATCAGCGCATTAAGCCGCGACTGCGACGCACTAATCTAGGTCAAACAGTCGGAGCTAATTTGGACGACTTGACTGCATTTCAGACATGACTCGAGAGTGCATTTGCATAATCATAATGCATTTGCATAGACTTACATTAAACGACCTACTGAAACAGTACTAAAACGCATAATAATCAGACAAGTGCTGCGAGCAGTTAGCGACAAAAGCACATCGCTGCGGCGGTGATTTCCCAGCGGAAAAGTTGGAAAGTTGAAATTATTTTTCGCGCGCCGCGTTTAGTCTCAGATTTCAACGTTTTTTTTCTTCGACCTTGGTGGCACTCAAACTGATTGTGCATTTACTTTTGGGGCTATAAATTTGCGACGCTACTCCCCAATCGATTCCGCAACCGTTTCCGGACTGAGCAAAAACGCGCGTGCAGACATTGCGCAGTTTTCGCACGCGCCTCGAAATTTGCATCGCGCCCACCGAAGTCAATATTTACAGTGATAATATGAAAACGGTGTGCTAGGTGCTGTATACTCACGGTTAGTTCGGGTGGCAACGCCGCCAGATTCTGGAACACACCATGTCAGATTGCTATTTACATTGACATTTATTTACACGCTTAAGAAGCCTTTTGGAAAATATTTAGGCACAGTTTTATGCACAATTTATTTTATGTACATTATGTACAGGCAAACTGCGCTTTGTGGACGAGACTGTACCTTGGTGGAGTTCATGAGTTGCTCCCAGTGTCGTTCTCTGATCGCCGGATTCTGTAGTTCGCCGACAGCTTTTAGAGAAGTCAAAGTGTTCTTGACGGTCGCATCCAGGCCCGTGTACGTGTCCCAACCGCGCATTTCTTTGTCCAACATGCGGATCTCTTTTGCGAATTTCTTGCATTCGATGTCCATGTTTTCGACGTCGATTTTTCGCCAAGGGGTGGTTTTCCAGTCGTCCACGCACGTGTGCACGACGAACACGTAATCCCAAAGTTGCTACAAAACGACAGGATAGAAACATGTCAATCGATTTCTTTCGAAATACCTTTAACATCTTCAATTCTCTTCTACATTGCTTCAGAAGTTTGAACTCGGGCACGGTCACCTCAAACAAACTCCCAGACTCTTGTATCTCTTTCATTTGATTTTCGAAGCGTTTTATATCACGACTGACAGTGTCTGTCAAGACGTACGGTTCTTTTGCTACATATTTGAAGAAGTCGTATCGCTTGAAACATTCCCTATAGTAAGCAATCCTGTCGTCGAAGTCCAGAATGTTTTGGCGAATGCACGTCACTTCCGCAGCTTGTAGGGGCGCCACTTGTTGTTTCACAGTAATGGCTAGCTTCTTGGTGTTTGTCCATTGTTCCGGCAACTCTGCCAACCAGACATTGACCTCCTCGGGGATGTCTTGATCGTAGTACTTTAGCAATTCTATAGTCTCGTGCAGAGGACTAAACATCTCATCGGTGAATGACTGTCGTTCTTTAACTTTTAACAAATATCCCATAACGTTTACCAGACCTTTGTAATCACCTTCTTGCACATCTTGTTGGAGACCTTCGTCGGCTTCACGGATAAACTTCCCAAGCTCTTGTAAACTGTTCTGGACGTTGTCCTCTAAGTGTGTGATGAACATCTCTCTCCATTTTCCGATGGTATTGATTAGAGCTTGTTTGAACGGCTTTACATCAACCTTGAACCAAGAACTGAAGATTTTCTCAGTTTGAATTTCCTCGATTTGGGCATAGAGCTCTTCGAAATTGTCAATTTGGTCTTTGAAGTTCTCCATTTTAGGCGGACTGGGCTCTGGAGCTGCTGGGTCGTTATTTAGTATCCAGTCAACTTCCTGAGCTGTTACCTGACGACCATATACGAGGAAGTGATCCATATATTCTGTACGGTCATCCAGCCAAATGTAGCTGAACGTCTGGAAGCTGTCAGCAAAAGAAAGCGCTTCCTGGATGACATTGTCAACGTTGAGAAGAATATCATTCTTCATTTCTATTATGTCTGGGTTTGAAGAGACTTCTTCTTGGTAGGATTGTTTTTTGAGTGATTGCAGGCGAGCTGGGACAGCAGTAAACTTAAAAATATCTTCGAGCATGGTCGATATCTGATGTTTGAAGCTCTCTTGATTTTCGGAAGAAAATAGAGGTGGAATGTATACAACATTGGGTTCTTCCAGCTTTAACTGCGCTTCGAACAAAGGTGGCAGGTTATTGATGGAATCCATATGTTCATTGATATAACCAAAACTACAACCGACGCTTTGATACAGATAGTTCAAGAGGATCTGATCCACGTATTCTATGTAATTGTTCCAGGCAAGTGTCTCTTTATTAGTTTGTCCAAAAAGTACTTTGTTCTCATCGATAATGTCGATAATCCGGTCTGTGGCTTTCTTAATGTCTTTGCAACGTTTATACAGTTTGTCTTTCTGGTCGTCGAACGACATTATCGTATTTTTTTTGGAATCCTTTCTTTCGAACAAGGGCAGACGTGCGTAGGGTGTCAGAATGTTTCTGATTTCCGTCAAGTTTTCCTGGCTGCGTTTCAGATTCTTTTGGAGCGCGTCGACTAACACGTGGAGTTCGCTCATGAAGTCCCACAACCCCTCGGAATTCCAATTCAACTCAATTATACCTTTCTCTATGAGGCGATCAATCTTCTCCAGTTCGTTCTCGATCAGTTTAAACTCAACGTCCCTGCTCGTCCTGCGGATTTTGTTATACCAAGTAGTGCTTTCGTGCAGACACGTCACATAACGTCGGAAGACCGTGGCTTTCTCGGCGACGTCCAAGGCTTCTTTCGGAATGCACCAGATTTGTTGGTTCTGCTCGGATTCTTCGTCGTTCATCAGCTTGAGATAATGAACCTCGCGCAAGATTGCCGACAGCTGCACGGAACAACGAGAACGAGAAAAACAGTTGAATGCGAGCGAAGATTAAACATTGACGACGGAATGATATACTTCGGAATTAAAGTTGTGCGCGTAGTCCTTTCCGCCTGGGCATTTTTTCAAAATGCATTGATTGAGATTAGCGTCGACGACGTTCGATAAGTCCGCGCTCCAGGCGGCGAAGAGCTCCCGATCGAAATCGGCGAAGCGCGCGTTTAATTCCTCGAAACGGACGGCGAGTCGCTGAGCGCGCTCGCCGGCGGTAATCCTGGAAACGCGGCGTTTAGCGAGCGAGGAAATTCTAGGAACAAAATCAACGCACGAGTGCTGCAAGGCGCGGAAGTGCGTCATCGGCGCAGTCACGCGACGCCGGAGATTGAAGGACCAACGGAGCGCACCTGCCACCGGCGGCATGTAATTATCGACGAGGAATTTACCCATCTTCGCCTTGTGCCGCAATTGCTCTTTAAACAAACGCTCCACTGCCGCCATCTCCGTCTCTAACATATCCAGAATGATAATGTATTTTACTGTGAATTCGTTCTTGATTATCGGACGTTCCAGAAGACTGCCAACAATGTAAATCAACTAAAACCACACACATTCTAACCAGGAACACTCTAGGGACTTATCGTTCCGTGATAAAACCTTAAAAATTGAATCGAGGTTGTGACAATTCTCGAATGCCTGGCAGAAGATTGAAGCGAGCTTCAAATCCATGTCGGCAATTTTATCCTGAAATTGTTTGAAGTCTTTCTGGAAGGATTCGTCGTCCGGATCAAGGACGTCGTAAGATTTGCTGGAAAATTGCGTATAACACGCTTGGAACTCTGCATAGACAGATGTGACTCGCCCGCTAAGCGTTCGTCCTTTCAACCCGCCAATTTCAACCTTTTCTAGCTTGGAAAACTCCAGTATTGTGTTGAAGAACCACTGGATCGTTAGCAATCGGTGAAGAAACGAGTCAAATCTATCAAAGACAGCACTTTTGGGAAAGGTCCACGGTTTGATTTCTCTTTCTTTGAAAAAGTAACCAAGGTGTTTGGAGTACTTGGTGTAGAGATCAAAGAATTCCCGGAGCACCGCGATGGCAGTCGCGACGCGTTGCATGGCCTCGTCGATGTCGCTGTGGAAGAGGGTGGCCGGGTCGAGGAATTTCTTCGCCTGCGGCAGGGAGCCATCAACAATTTATATGCAAATGTGGAATTACGCGGGTTTGTGATTGTCTTTTAGATTAAAATCCGAAAACACGAATAATCCAATTGTTACCTCTTGGATGAGCAGATTGCAGATTTGTTTCAGCAAGACGACAAGTTTAGCTTGGTCGTAGTGCTTGGAATTAGCCCAGATTAGGCACACCACGTGCAGCATCGGTTTCAACAACGGTCCGACTTCGCTGAATTCGGTTTCTAGCAGTCCGTCGGTGTGTTTCTTCAGAGCGCCGAGATACAAGTCAATATCCCTAGCCTCGGCCAGGGCCAGGACCACCTCCTTGAAGAGGGTACTGAAGCAGGCAAAGTATGCGCTTTTGCTTTGTTCCAGGATGACGGCCATGCTCTTGACTTTCGACTGCCGCAGCTGGTCGTAGATGTTCTGGAGGTTCTTCAATCGCAAGCTCCAGAACTGCATCTCTACCGACGGCACTGACGGGGTGCCAGTCTCAGAGGAGCGGGTGCTCAGAACGTCTTTGACCTGCATGGCCCACTTCACAACCACCCCCTCGATGGCGCTTTTCAGAAACAAATCGCACGTTTCTCCGTCGCTCGCGACGATCTCTTTCTCGGCGTCGTGCACGCGCTCGATGCCCACGGGGAGCGGCAGCACGGTTTGTCCGTTCACCTGTCCTTTCACCTGATACACCGTGCTCTTGAGGCCGTGCACGTGCTTCTGCACGTCGCGGCCAATCAAGTCGGGCCAGGCGTCACAATTTCCCGAATTCGTTAGCAGCGGGCCTAGAATCTTAACGAATAACAATCAGCAATGCGAACGCAAAACGCGGCGCTTCGCGAACGAATAAATACTTCGTCGACTAACGAGGCCAACTGATCGATGATCTTCGTCGCTAGATCGCCCGGAATTATCGTGTCGCCCGGACGAGTTTTATCCACAGACGTCAGCGTCCTCTTGATGAAGTACGCGCCTGCAATGTTTGTCCTGCTCATTCCGTCCCGACCGTCGGCGAGGGTCTGCATACCTTTGTTTTTCAACTGGGCCAGTGGGAAGCCATTGGAGGCAATCAACTGAGCGCTGGGCGTGAGGACGATGACCAGAAGAAGTGGGTGCGGTCGTTCGAGGAATTTCATCACCAGCGCTTTGTGTTCCTCGGTGGCCATCATCCTGGTCCATTTCTCCGGTTTCAGCTTGAGGGTTTTCTTGACGTAGGCTCCCAAAAAGTCCATGCGTGTGTCAACGACGGGTTCTTGAGGCTCCATGTTTTAGTCCAGTTGTTTTTATAGTTTCATCGAATTGAATTCATTAGCGGACGTGATTTGTAAAGCAAACAAACGTTGGTGGTGGTGGTGCAGCACGAATGATCTATTGCAGAGTGGGCCCCGGGGCGCTCGAAGCGTGCAGTCACGTTATGTTATAAAAATTTATCTGCGCCGCAATTTAATTTTCCAGCGCGCCGTGTTGCAGCGCGTCTCGGCGCACTTTTCGCGAGCGTTCAAATGTTAAGTTTCGAATTGAAACTTGCAAAAAGCGCGAACCCGGCCGAGTTCAGCTGGAGTCAAACCGCGAATGGCAATTGGACGCCGTCGCCGAAGTCGCATCAGCGCTGAGTCGTTGCAGTGTATCATGCGGCAATCGCGTTATTATATTTGCGTGGGCCGGTCCCATCGTCCCGTACCAGGACACCGTCTTACATCGGGCGCGCATGCAGCATGCACGATATCCTAACGACGACATAAATAAACACATAATAATACGGGCAAATGAGCTCGGCGCGTGCCTTTCGCTCGGCACTCGCTCGCTGCTCGCTGAGCATTGATTTTTCCGCCGCCGCCGCCGCCGCCGCCGACTGACATTATTTACGTAATGCGTCCCCGGCCGGTTTCGCGAATTAGGGTCGCATCGTTCCCATCAAGAGAGACAACCGAACCAACCGCCCAGATTATTGATTTCTTGCACGATTAAATTGATATTTTGGTGGTAATTCTATGCGTGTCCTTTTAAGCCACGCCTGCATCGACTAAAGAAAAATGTGCAGGACATCCAACGAGAGTCTCAAATATCGATCCTTTGCTCAATTTACTTTGCATGTGTCACGAGTGGAGATAAAAATAAAACTAAAATTTGCATGTTTATATTGTTAACATAATAATAAACAGGATACAATTGGTACAATAATAGGTAATTGAATCGGGAAACTTTTCCCATTTTGGAGGGTGGAAATAAGGACGTTAACGTGCCGGAAAACAACGCATCGGAAACATCTGAATGCAGGAAGCTAACGACTTGGCGTCGATGCGCCCTCGACGATCTCAAATC